>JAOUQZ010000010.1:5497032-5509672 GCA_028564935.1 Neosilurus hyrtlii | reverse complement strand
GTTACAGGTGATGTTGCTCAGTTGACCAGTAAAAGCTGACAATTGCCTCACTACTTATCAGTTTAACCATTGAACGGTTCACCTTAGTCATCATAACAACAATTGCCCCCCCCTGAGAAATTTGTCAGGAGCCGCCACTGCATACAGCCATCATTGTAGGTGCAGATATGCAAAACCTAAATCAGCTAAACTGTACAACTTAAACAGAAATCTCCACAGTCCTGTACTTTATTCACAATAAATGTTTTTTTTTTCTTAAAAAATAACAATTTTAATGTACAACACAATTTTAATTGACGAGACAGTGTGGCTTACAACTACAATTCACTATCATACAGCAGGCAAGCAGAGAGCAAGACAGACAGACAGACAGACAGACAGAGACAGAGAGAGAGAGAGAGAGAGAGAACAGAGAGCTCTACAATGCCTAGCATAAACAATTGTTGAAAATGTGTACCGTTAAATAAAAAGGAATGAAACAAATCTGAAAGTAAACAAAAAAGTGAAAAAACAGGAGGGATTTCCACACTATCTCACATGCACAGTGCCAGCCTCAGCTCGGAGACGAGAACAAGACGAGGTGGAGAGATCAAATTCTCCAACGCTTGAACGAACGCAACGAAACGAAAGAAATACTTGACTAGTCTGTCAATTCACTTCATTCTCCTTAACAGGTTCCTCAAGAGTCTCTTTCTCCAACAGCGCAGTCCATCGAACAGTTTCAGAAGAGAACGTTAAATCAAATAGTGACAGTGTTTTGTCTATACAGGGGTTGAGGGGTAGGGGTGGGGTGAATATGGGGAGGGGTTAGTGCAGGTATCTGGTGTTTATATTATATTCTAAGAACGTCTGAGCAAGATTCTGTCAATAGATATCATTTCAAGCTTCTAAATGCCATCTGTAGTGTGAATCTACAATTAATGCTGAGCAGTTAACTGTTAAATTTGTGCTGTGTGCTCTTGTATTACAGAGACAGTGTTTCCACGTCGGCTCATAGTTGGTGTGTGAATCGCTTTCTGTGGCAAACTTGTTGAGTGTTACTGGAGAAGCTTCCCACCACACAGGAGAGATGAAAAACAAGGAGGCAGTTCCTTTCACTCCTTTCTGGGACAAACAAAGCCCATAGCCAATCAGCTCTCAGCTTTCCCAGGACACACTGGCACACATCAAAGGTACCTGGGTTAAAGAAAAGGAGTCAAAACACTCTTTGGAGATAAGTGTAAGTGTTTTAGTTGTTTGATCTTGTCTGAAATAAGTGTGTGTGTGCGTGCGTGCGTGCGCGTACCCGCTATCTGGAGATGTACGTGTAGGTGCGTGAAGGCGATCTGGCTGCATGAGGGAGTCCTTCTGGCTGTCCGTTAGGGGAGACATTCAGGAAGTCCCATATAAGGATGGTGTCATCATGGGAACTGCTGATGATCTGGAACTCATCAAACTGCAGACGGAACACTCGACCAGAATGCTCCTGCAAAAGGTTACCAAGACAACACAGAATTTACACATGTGCGCACACAGATACACACACACAAAGTAAATTACATCACACATGCCAGGTGAAAGACAGTGAAAATTAGGAAGGCAAGATGTGGAGTTCCACCTGCCATTAGATCACTAACTGTGTTCCAACTGGAAGACAGCTCGCTAGATAGGCAAAGGTTTATCAAGGGAAAAAAAGTTGTCCCTTGATAAAAGGTACCTGGGATTTGAGCTCAGGGTACAGGTGCTGAAATATTTGTGGGTGAAAATGAACATTTGCTTTTTAAGTGGTTATGATTATGAGAAGACTGTTGCATGGTAACTGGGGAAAATGTGTACCAAGCATAAACCTGTACATGTAAACATGTTGACACAGAATGGGTAAAAAAAAAGAAAAATTATTGGAATATTTACATCTACCACAATTATTGATTAATTACAGAGAAAACACTCAACTTAATGACTAAAATGACACTAATTAAAATTTTCAATTCAGCCATTGGTATATTTCAGTATACACTGTCCGGCCAAAAATCAGTCCAACACTTGAACATTTTCTTGGACCGCCTTTAGTCTTGATTACAGCACATACAGGCCATGGTATTGTTTCGACAAACTTACACAACATGAAAAGATTGATTTACATCCAGAATTGAATTATTTTTTCTCTGACAGCTTGAATTGATGACAGAGAAAAAATTAATAATTTAATTAATTGGACCACTCCATAAAGTAATCTCCAGCACATTCCAAAAACTTTCAGTAGGGTTAAGATCAGGACTCCGTAGTGTCAGGTCATGTGAAAATGATTCCTCGTTTCCTGAACCATTATTTCACGATTTGAGCCCTAATGTTATATCCATGCCATCAGGGAAGACAAAGTCCATTGGTGTGATAACCTGCTTTTCACTACATTTAGGTCATCAGCTGACTTCATTTTATTGCCACATTAATGTTGCTGAGCCTTGACTTGACCAACGCTATAATTACTCGTTGCAATCAAGGCGAAGACGGTCCAAGAAAATATTACAGAGCCCAACTTCTTTTTTGGCTGGAATCTGAGTCTTACATCTACCTTTAA
Organism: Neosilurus hyrtlii; assembly: GCA_028564935.1. NCBI lineage: Eukaryota > Metazoa > Chordata > Actinopteri > Siluriformes > Plotosidae > Neosilurus > Neosilurus hyrtlii. The sequence goes on along the minus strand of JAOUQZ010000010.1, from coordinate 5,507,115 downwards.
CATGTAACTACTGCCAGTTTTGAGAACTCCATCCAATACCTACTTCTGAAAAGCTTAAATGTTGAAAAGTAGGTAATGGGTAGGTGGTGTTGAGGGGGGGGTGGGAAATTATGTAAAAAAGGAAAAAAAATGTGTCACAATCAGCATGTATAATTGAAAATGAGCGCAGTGTCACAGAATCCTGCTCAAGATTGGGAGCTGGTGGAGATGGGCTGCAGTCATCTAAGTACAGGGTAAACATTCATACTAAACAGTCAACTCAACATCAGCATGGGCCTTTTTTCATTTAACCTATCCAAAGTGATCACACACACACACGCACGCACGCACGCACGCACGCACGCACGCACACACACACACACAGTGGGCCACCACACATTGGGGGCATCCAGAGAGCAGTTAGGTGCCTTGCTCAAGGGCACTTCAGCCATGAAGGTGAAGGAAGGGAAGGTGCTGCTCACTTCCCCACCACCAAATATTTTTCCTGCTGGTTCAGGAATCAAACCAGTGACCTTTTGGTGACAAACCTGCTTCAATAGCCATTAAGCCATAGCTGCCCCGAAATGTCAGGATGATTTTAACCAGTAGATGGTGTTTCAAACTATTTTCAACACATAAACTGCATAAAGAGATAATTTTCATTAAATAAAAAATTTAGTACAATTATGAAAAATAATTTGTTTCTCAATGACTTGAGTGGCAGCAACAATTCCTAACAGGATCTGTGACAGAACTAGATCTAATGCAATGATTCATGCCAATAAATAAATAAATAAATACATGAATGAATTAAAAAAAAAAATAAAAACACTGTAAAACATTTCAGACTAAACTGTTGCTCTAGCCAAGGAAACTGTTTACCTCAAAACTTAGCTAGCTAGGTACATAAGCAAACAGAAGTCTTGTTCTGTGCAGCACAAGGTACATAACCACCGCTAGACTGGCATCCATCTTGAGGTAAGCTGAAGAGAAAAGTAGTGACTGGTAATAATTCATCACGTCCAGTGTGCAGCAGGCTAACTTTATAATCCAAGATGACACTGGAGGGTGTTCTGAGAGATGCACAATACTGGCCTTCAGAGAGTCTGACTGTTGAGCCCTCCAGACTGGAATGGAGATAATGATAATTTATTCACTTCTTGTGCACTCACCACTAGTGTGCGCAGACAAAGAGTGCTGGCTGGAGCACGAGGGTCCAGAGCAGCCTGCAGATCCCATACCTTAATCTTCCTGGAGAGAGTGAGAGCATTTGAAAGACAGAGAGACATGGACTGAACATGTTGCACAGAAATGACTACTTAAACTATCAGTTAAGCATCAACTATCTATGTTACCTTCCTAGGTCAGACTATTTGGTTTAATTGTGTAAGTAAGCCAACTTAGCCACCCTAGACTAGTTTATTGGAGCCAGAGTGAATTCATAAGTGTATAAGAGCTGATTTATAGTCTTGCCATAGCTATGGTGTAGCTGTGTACCCAACACCGTAGCCTGATGCACACCTCCCCAAAAATGTACCTACATGTAACACCAACGCAGACCGCAACAACTATGATGGCTTGGCTTGACAGCATTGCATTTTCTCATATATATTCTTACATATGAATCTACTGTCATGATAATTCACTATAATTGCCATTTTAGTCCTGCAGGATTCCACACTTTCCATTTTCTTTCACCCGCCTTTCAAAAATAAATAAATAAACAAAACGTCAGTGGTGTGAAAGTAATAATTTAAAAAATATATCAGTGACTGCTAGAATTAGTAAAATATTCCTACTACGAAACACAGAACTCACAATATTCCCCTTTATTGTTTTTCTAGTATAAATATTTAACACTTTACCATAGATTCTACACTGAAATACACGCTGGCTTTAATAAACTACAGGTCACAGGGTACTCAAGGTACTGTGGACTCATATTGCATGACTTGTTTATTTAATCTCTGAACATAACTTAAAGGTGCGTGTGTTTGTGTTACCCATCGTATGCTCCACTGACAATTCTCTTGTTGTCAAACCGAATGCAACGAACAAGCTCCTCATGGCCTTCCAAGACTCGCAGACATGCTCCACACTCAATATCCCACAATCTGCATGACATACACAGCTACATCAGGAGATCTATCTATCTATATCTAGAATATATTTTCATGCAACTAATATTTTTCCAACACAAATATACAGTTGAACACATTCATAACATACCTCATAAGCAGAAGTATCTGTTACAACATGTACGAGCATGCACATACACACATACCCTATCTTGTACTTCTATCTTTGTGAGAACATTCATTGACACAGTGCATTCCATAGTCCCTCGCCCTAACTTTAATCATCACAACTAAATGTCTAACCTCAACCCTTACCCTAATGTGAACCTAAACCTAATTCTAACTTGAACCCTAAAACTAAGTCTAACCCAGAAATGTCCTTTTCATGAAGTAAAGACCAGCCAAAAGGTCTTCACTCTATTGGTTAAAAACCAATATGTAAAAAGCACAAGTACAAGCACAAGGAAGTATACACATACACACCGTATGGTGTTGTCCGAGGAGCCGCTGACCACCAATCGGTCTCTGTACTGTAGGCAGGCGATACCCCGCTTGTGTCCATTTAGTGTTCGGACAAATTCACAGGTACTGGTGCTCCACACCTAAACATACACCACACAGATATGTAACATCAGGACAACAATCACAATAATGGACAGAGTATAAATTACTATAACACAGGACAGTAGGTCAACTAATACAGTATAAATAATAGATTTTTTTTTAAGTAGCCTGCATTAATGTTATTTTTTCTTATTAATATAAAAAAACCTATAAAATAAATATTCCGTAGTTACTTTTATAGTTCTGTCTCCTGAGGCTGAAACAATGTATTTGTCATCAAAATCGACAACGTTGACGGCGGCTCGGTGGCCGACAAGCACTCGGCGCAGGCTGATGTCAGTGGCGGAGGCCATGTCCCACACTGCGATAGAGCGATCTTTAGAGCATGTCACCATCAGGCCATTACAGAAACGCAGGTGGAGGACTGCCTCGTTGTGGTGGATCAGAGTGTTCAGAACCTCACCAGAATTCACATCCCAGACCCTGAGACAGAATAAGAGATGGAAAAACCCTAAAGCTTTCATATAACAATTTTAAAAGGCTGTAGATGTGACTATAGAAAGCATAAAAGGGATAAAAATATAAACTACTTATTAACGAAGCTCGAGGTCTTTACAGCAAAATATCAGCCCGAAATCTTTAGTGCAGACCAAGCTGAAAGCGAGATATGTGTGAAAAGACCAAGAGCTGCGATTTCTTTATACAAACTGAGCAAACAAGGTTAATAAATAGTTTATTATACACCCTTTTTAGTTCACTTCAGGAGATGCTATTTGCCTGTTTCTGAATAAGCTTTCAGCATGTTTCCCTTCCCAAGACGAACAAGGGGCTTCCGACGAGCAGCCAGTGTTCGCAGGACTTCCTAAACTCCTTATCACACAGGATATTTCCTCCATACCTTACCTCTTCAAGAAAACACCGAATGCTTATCTGGAAGCTGCTTACCCTGGTTTCACACTGGGGCACGATGTCCGCGATCTCTGCAATTTGAGAGAATCGTGATGATCCTGAGGGAACTTGGTGGATTTGTGATGATCGCACTGAGCATGGTAAAATTTTTGACCGCCTAAAATTTTTCTGCATTTATTACGATTTGAGACCAATTGTTACGAATCACATTATGAATGAAGGGTCTCAGTAAAGCGCAGTAGTGCTTAACAGAGCGTAACAGATCTTGATGCGCCATAGCAGAGGATCTTGATGAACTTGGAAACACAATTCCTTCAAGTTTCATCTCTTGGATGCACCCTGACTCCATTATACACCCCACTCATGGATATCGTGCCCCAGTGGAAACCTAGGGTTAGGATCATAATGAACAGTGCATCTACCTAATGATGGGTGCAAACTGCACTCGCGGGCTATGGCTTTGGCCATTGATTTATTCACCGCCGTCATTTTCGAACAACATCGGTCTGAATTTGGCTGCTTCCTTATGTGCACGCATAACCGGGTGATTCTTGCAGTCATGACAACATCACAGAAAGTAAGCATGAAATGGTTGTTCAGAGGTCTGAGGTCTCAGGGCAGGCTCTGGTATTTTCCACAGACTGAGGCTTGCAGCTGTGATTTGTGGTGTCGGTCAAAAAACCAAGTGCAAGTGCAGTGTGCACCCAACTTAACAGCTAAGTTTCTGGATGGATACACCCTGGTCCATACGCGATTTACTGCACACGTGTTGACACACGTTGCAGCCACTGTTAATGCCATATAATAAAATCAATTCCATCATAAAACAGTATGGTGTAAGTGGAGTTACTGTAGAAAGCTACATTTATTATACAGGGGTATTCGACTGAGAGATTCGACCCTAAAGTCTTATAAAGTCTATTAGCTAACATACATAAGATTTAGGTATTAACCTTATAACAAAAGGATTTATAGATGAAATTTGCATTGGACAAAAGGACAAAGCACAGAATGAAAAGGTGAAACTGTAGTTAATGTTTAAACTCTAATAAACATTTGGTAAAAATCATTACTAAAAATGTCACACATATATTTGTATACCTGACAGTTGAGTCTGAGGACCCGGTCACTATCACCCTGTCGTCATACTGCAGACACAAAACTGAACCTGTGTGACCAGTAAGAATCTTCAGACACTCCAGAGTGTGCTTATCCCAGATCTGATGGAGACAAAAACAGAGAGGCACCGTATTAGTAAATACTATATTATATAATTCTATTTAATTATGTTAAATATTTAATAATTACATGTGAGACTCTGCAAGAAATAGCAGGCAGTGTACTAAAGAAACAGTTTAGTAATGAAAAATTCATGTAAATAATAAGTTATTGATTGTTTCTATATTTTATTACTTCTACATAAACAGGGTACATAACTATCACTAATAATACATCTCAATAAATCAGATTATACTGATGCAAAGATTTTAAAGTCAGAGGTGACGCATTCAGATTACACTTAAATCAGGGCAATCCCATTGTGACCTTTTGAAACAGTGCACTGATGCCAATCGGTAAGTCTTACCATCTCACCATGATTGCACAATGACAGGTTACATGACACTAAATACGAACACATGATATTCTTCCACGAAAGCAGCACCACACTCCCACACACCTTGATGGAGTTGTCACGGAGCCCGCTGATGATCTTGTCATCATCGTACTGTAGGCAGTAAACCCCTTTGCTGTTCTCTGATCTGCACTGTATCCTCTGCAGGTTGTGTCTTCCACAGCGCCAATTTGCCTCAATCGTCTACACACGCATGCATACACACACACCAAGAGAAAGAAGACACAGAGAGGGAAACAGTTATAATTACACCACCTGTGTAAATAATTACAACTCCAGAAACTAGAATCAGAACGATACACAGCCAGAGGTGACCCATATCCTAAACAATATAAATTAATGAACACTAACCTCGATGTCCTGTATAATTTTAGGGTAGAGTGAATGATAGTACGAGTTGGGTGGAACTTCATTTGTGCGATTCTTGAACAAGTACTTCTCCCTGAAAATAACAGGTAAACATCAACGATAGAAATGGTTCTTCGAAAGCACACTGTATAAGATATTACCCTTTTTGGAACATTATGAAGTATTAAATCTTCCTGAAAAGATGGCACACATCCATCCATCCAGAATAGCTGTCAAAATTAAGCATTATTTTATTTAAATTTTTTACTGTTGTGATCAGACATCAATTTGTACTTTAGAGTATTTACCAACCCACGAATGACAGAACAATCCTCATTATTTGTCAAAATTATTGTTAATAATCCGGTGTTTACATTTTGGCACAAAAACTGCATTAGTTAGGGTTAGGGATGTAAACTGATAAGATTTTTGCAGAGCTCCACAGAGCAACATCGTAAAAAGAAATTGTTTTTCACAAAGTCGAATTCAGGTTAATGTCTGCGGGAGCTAATTAGTCGAGCTCTCACAGGTGGGAGGGATGGCATATGACATATACCCCTGTCACTCACAGTGGTCACCAGCCAATCCAAGGCATCTGTGAGCTCATTTGTACAAAAGGGGCGGATGGCTTTTTCCATCAGAGTGTGTTAGCCCACCTCTAAATGCGCATGTCAAGGCGTGGTTACACTCCTCCCTGGTTGGTGGCATTCGGATTTGACAGGGAGGCAACAGTGGACAAGTCACAATTGGATATGACTAAAAATAGGGTAGAAAAAAAAGAGGTGGGAAAGAGAGATAGGGAGGAGATTGGTATAGTACCGATCCGATTTTCTGTGTTGCGAACATCATGTCCTTCCATCCGTCCATACGAGTACACATGGGAACTGTGTGGTGATATTTCTCCTGCCATTATATAACCATCACAATGGGAACGAATGTCTGAGTGATGACAACTTCCCTAGTTATATAGATAGTTCCCAATCTTCCCCTCTAATCTGTTACTTGTTTCAATCCATAAAATAAAATACACTTTTTTAATAAAATATATTTTTAATAAAATAAAATACACTAATAATGTAAACAGAATTCTATGTGCCATATGCGGTAGGTATGTTTGGGGTTTTTAGCTAGCAAAGTGAACTATTACTGTCATGCAATGCATTACTCATTTGAATGTAAAGGCTTTTAACCCAATCACAGTAGGGCTCACATGATGTTTCTGGCGCATATAACGTGCTTTTGGAAGTAAGTCTATTCAGCAGACCAGCATCTCGCTACCCTGTGGTGATATTGGGGTTCCATTAAAGAAATCTAATCTCAATAGCATACCACTTTCAGACAATATCAAAACTTTGGGGAGGTGGAGGTCATAATGTGATGGTTACATGACATTATGTCAATCTTTATATTATTGATACCAATGCCGTAATAAATTCTGCTGAATGGTCCAATTCTTTTAGCAATTTCAGATCAGGTCTCTTTGTTGAGGGGAAGAAAGCAGACCTACACAGATTTCAGCATCAATGCAGCTGTTCTGTTATCACACGGTAGAAGTTCTGACTAATATGATTCGAATAGGACAAAATAAGTGTGAAATATTTTTTCTGGCTGGGAGCTGATGGGCGTGCCATGCAGCTGGTTGGAGCCACTGAGCTATCTGTAGCAACAGTCTGTCATCAGCTACAGTGGATGAAATGAGAGTATCTGTACAGCATTAGGTTTCATTTAGGTTTGCTCACTCAGAAAGAAAATGTATTATACCTGTAAGCAAGGGACTAACTTTATTACTAATGATATTTAATATTTATAGGACAGTTTCTCGAAGTAATGGACATGCTGCAAGGGTGGAAAGCAGTGGCAGCTGTGCATAGATTTCAAATACATGGCTCTACCAGAATTTCAGCAAATGTTGCGTAAACATGTTTCAACATATTGCTGGTGTTTCTACATACACTTGAAATAATTGTTTTGCAGACATTGCAAATAGCAATCTACCGTCATCTTTCTTTATGAAATGAAGCCGCGCATAGACTGCTTCTTTCTCACCTCCTGAACTGCTTCTTGTTGCAAACTGCTGGTAGACCCCTCATGCGATATCAGAATGCAGGAGTTGTTGGTTTGGGGTTTTTTTTTTTTTTTTTTTTTTTTTTTTTTTTTTTTTTAAACGCACAATGGTCGAAAGCACATGATTCCATTGAATTGGCCAATTTGGACGCAGTTCTTAACTGGAACCTGTTCTCAATTCCTAGTCAGGATGATAAATGACCTTTTTAGCAAGTGGGGAATATAATGTGCCTCAAGGATCTCTTATAGGACCACTCCTGTTTTCAATCTAAATGTTAAGGAATGCAACACGTACAAACAGGTTCATTATCTAAAAAAAAATGCTGACATTGGATAGATTGGTCTACAGAGAAATATTTCAATGATCTCTGTGGAAAATATTTAAGAGATTAAATGTAAATAGTCCTTTATTTAATTGTAAGTGTATGTCTCAGTGGTTTTAAGAACACAGAGTCTTGATTATGGATCTGCTGCATTAAAGACATAAATGGCAAGCCTAAATAAATAGTTAGCTGATGCTTTATATGCTTACTTTCAATTATATGATCCTGCCAAGGAGGCACCAACCTGAATTGCAGAGAACTTTCATTTATACTAAGAAAACAGAATTAAATCTGAAAATTTTACCAACTTTGTATTCATTACCAGAACAAATTTTTGTTGACTGTTTATAAAAAGATTATAAATGTAAACACACAGTGCAGAAATCTGTGACTTGTTAGTTAGTTGGTTAGTATAGAGAAATAAACTAAGATGCTCTGGAGCGGTTGCAAATCAGCATTACGGCCAGTTTAATCCTATGGATTTAAGTCTAAGTTTCACTGCAGTGTTTCATACTGCAGTATACAGTTGAGTTAAAACATCTCAGATTCTTTCTGTGAGAATTCACATTTATAATTAATTACCCAAGCCCCCCCCCCCCCCCTGCCCCCCAAAAAAAAACATTTGTTAACTTTTACTGCAGTTTGGCAGAACATAAAAATCGTGGACAACAGAAAATGAAATGCAATCCACCAAGATTTCATCCATATCCTTCAGCTCACCATTGATGTCTTTCAGACAGGCCTTTCCAGAGTGGATCCGTGCGCACCATCCTCTCAATGAGCTTCTTCCACAGCATGCCTTCGGAGATGACCCGGTGCCACTCGCGACACACCAGCTCAGCCGCGCACAGAGACCGAGCATCCAGAAATGATAGGATGTTCTCTGCTATGTGCTCTAGACCCCGTGCTGGAGAGACAAACACAACAGAATAGGCTTGTGGTTATTTTAGGTTTGTGTTTTTCAAAGGATGATAAACCATATTATTCATTTTCTGAACCACTTAATCCTAATTAGAATCGCGGGGAGGCTGGCGCCCATCTCAGTCGACTTTGGGTGAGGGCGGGGGACACTCGGGACAACTCGCCAGACCATCGCAGGGCAGAAACATGTTGACAGCAACCCAATGGCGTCCTCTTTACAAAAGTCAGCAATGGTTCTTTTACATGCCTCTCACCATAGACAGTGAGAGACATGGCTGGCCTTTGATAACCCAGTTAGCGCCACTGGGGGAAGCAGCAGTAACAACCTGGTGACAGTGGGGCTTGAACCCCCAACACTACCTGCCCCATAAACATTATTATAGCAGACATAAATAATTTTCAGCAAAATACATATTTGAGGGTGGGGTTGTAATTAGTGTATGTGAGGGTGAGGGGTAAGAAATATCCCTGTATTAGTAGGGGGATGTAATAGGAGATGTGTCTGTGTGTTTCAAGCAAAGAGCCATTTTGTTCTAATGGAATTAGGTCAGAGAGCTCTGTGTTTGTGCGAATGTGTGTATACCTGGCAGGGCTGATATAAAGTCTCTCTGTAGCATGGGTTTGAGGTAAGAGTTAATGTGGCCATGCTGGTAGTGGCACATGCGGGAGATGAGATGCTCGACAAATTCCACCTGATCAGTCTCTGACCACTGCTCGAACATCTGGATACACCTCTCCTTCTCCTTCTCAAAGGTGACACGTGACAGACGTTTCCTCGGGCCAGACAGCGTACCATTTCCCTGCTGAACAACACACATTCACATAGACACATGGTTTCTAAAAATTGTCTTACATTTGAAACTGTGACTGTAAGACCACGTTTGCAATTACTGTTTGCAACAGCAATTATAAATTACATATAATTATATGTATATAACATATATAGCAGTTTGGCATAAAGCAGTAAAAGACCACTGAAAGTAGGGATGTGAATCTAACAACAACTCATGATTCAAATCGATTCCGATTTTTGGGGTGACGAATCGATTCAGAATCGCTTCTTGATTCAAAATGATGTTTGATTCATAACCATTACAGACAAAGGGTCCGACTTCACGATTAGCTACATTCTTCTATAAGCTAGGAACAACTCTTCTATAAGAAAGAAATTATATCACTACACAACAGGTTTTGTAGATGTACTGATCCGCTTTGCTCGTTCAGAGTTGGTTGGGAGTTTAGTGAAGTGATGGAGTGTGCGTTG
>JAOUQZ010000010.1:5462558-5482140 GCA_028564935.1 Neosilurus hyrtlii | reverse complement strand
CAACACCCCCCCCCTCCCCCCCCCCCCCCCACCCCTCTCTCTCTCTGTGTTTTGCTGAGGTACACATGCTATTTCTTGGACACCGGTGATCCTGATCCTCCTGATCCATCTGCTCTGTGAGTCCTGTGGTCTGTCCTGGTGTGCTGATGCTGGCTCGGAAGCCCCTCGCTCCTGCTGGTGAAGACCCATATGGGCTTAGATCTGCACTTAGCGACTGTGAAGACGTCTTTTCACTGCTGGTGATATAGACTCTCTTGCTGCAATTATTTAGTACTTACAGTTGTGGTATAACCAACCAGACTACATGTTGGACTGTAATGAAGTTTCTCTTATATGGTTTGTATTTTTACGGTTTAACCCAAACGAGGATGGGTTTCCCTCCTGAGCCTGGTTCCTCTCAAGGTTTCTTTCTCGTGTCAACTGAAGGAGTTTTTCATTGCCACTGTCGCCATGGGCTTGCTCATTAGGGATGTGTAGGGGGTTGTAGAAAAATGTTTAGATTCCTCCTTAAATTACTTTTACTATGTAAAGCTGCTTTGTGACAATGTCAATTGTAATAAGTGCTATACAAATAAAATTGAATTGAATAGTGTAATGTCCCTGTTCAAGTCTGATTTCAGTTCATATTTTAACTTACAGAAAATTCACACCATCTCATTTACCGAAAAGCTTATTCTTGTTAGGGTCATGGGGAGGCTGGAGCCTATCTCAGCCAACACAGGACGAAGGCAGGGTATACCCTGTACAGCTCACCAGTGCATCACAGAGCCAACACACACAACCATTCACACACATGGGACAAGGTCAGGAGAACAGGCCAAACACTCGAGATCGCAACGCAACAAGATCATCTGGTCCAGAAACAGTTCCCTGAGCACTTCTAATGATCCTTAAGTTGTGTGTGTCATGGCTTCATCTTGCTAAAACCACACATTCAGTTCTTCAAGCTCAAGGTGTTGAAGTTGGGGCTGGGCTACCAACAGACCTTAGCACCACCTCTCCCACCTCACGCAGTTTCATGTGTGCAAATAATGATGTAAAAAAGTTTCATGCGTCCAAAAAATTATTTGATTATCTTTAACCTTTTTTGGAATTAAATTTTTATATTATTTACCTGAAAAATGTGAGAGTGGATAATGCTTTGATTACAACACCGGACACTCATCAGCGGCATGATGGAGCAGGCAGTATTGTCATTGTTGGGCATAAAATAGAAAAAAAGATCATGCAAAATTTCATTTTTATTTACTTTTCTTTTATTTCCATGCAGTATATACTAAAATACCTTTACACAGCACAGTCTACATCTGTTTTTGTAGTATATACTAAAGCTCTAAATAGATTTTAATAAGGTGCTATCAGCTAACACAGCGCTGAGCTCTGCTCGGAGCACACAGAGCTCACCTGACCTGCCTCAGTAACGGGTAAAATATGTTTAAGTGAACTATAATATTCTTGTTTTAATTCGCTTTTTGGTTTCTGTTCAGTATATACTTAAACTTTGACTGGGGCTTAAGGAGCTGCCTAATGCAACTCTTAGCCTATGCTCCTGTTTGTGCATTTCCACCTACATCCATTATGATTAAAAACATAGTAAAAAAATATATATATATAATAATGATGACAATAAATAAATGAATGAATGAATAAATTAATAATGGCTGTGTGAGTGTTGGCCCTGCGATTGCCTGGTGAGCTGTCCAGGGTGTACCTTGCCCTTGCCCAGAGTCACCTGAGATGGGTGCAAGCCTTCCCGCGACCCTAAATAGGATTAAGCGGCTTAGAAAATGAACGGAGATTAAATAAATGCATAAAAATCTAATTTTAGTGTGCTTTTTTGCTTTGGTTCCCATGTAGTATAGTATATACTAAAATAATTATTTGCCTCAGGATCAGGCAATGTTGCTGAATTGAAAAGTCCACTCGATGTTCTGTCTCAGGAACTATTACGCCACACATACCATCCATCTGATCCTCAAATCATTGGTGAGGTGGTTAGCACGTCCGCCTCACATGCTGAAGGTCCTAGGTTCGAGTCCCAGGCTCGGGTGTTTTTGTGTAGTGTTTGCATGTGCTTCCCATGCTTGCACAGGTTTCCTCTGGGTACTCCGGTTTTAACCCACAGTCCTAAGAAATGCACATTAGGCTAATTTGATGGTCCAGATTGATCACCTAGTTGTGAATGGTTGTGTGTGCGTTGACTCTGCAATGGTCTGCATACCTGTATACAGTGGGTATACTGTCTGTAGGTCTGTGTGACATATAAGAGCATGTGATCACATATTAATAAAAAAAAAATCAAACACATTAAAAAAAAACATTTGAAACATTTGACAAAATATTTTCATACAGCACTGAAATGTGACGACAAACTCAGACTATTTTGCACTGAATTCATACTTTTTCTCAGTGGCACCTGAATGTGTGGTCGTTCCGTCCAGTGTTGTGTTGATTGTCGAGTCTGGCTTCCAAGTCGTGACGTCACTCAACAGGAAGACCCCGAAAATCCGATTGGCTACACCAAACTTAGGAGGCGTGGCTATGCAACTACCTGCTTCTTTCTGATTGGCTCCGCGTGTTGCTGGGGCTTTTCTTATGAATCAGCAGCTACAAGCCAAAATGTAATGCACTCAGTGTCCACTTTAATAGGAACACCTGTAGATGGATCATTTATCCATCCAGTTCTCCATTATTTACACCAGTACAATGCAGGAAATAATCCAGATACAGGACAGGAGCTTCAGTTAAACAGTTATCATCAAACACAAGAACAGAGGGAAATGTGTTATTAGTGACTTCAACATGGCTGTTGAGCTGATTTGCTTTTTCAAAAACTGCTGATGTGGGATTTTCACTCACAGCAGTGTCCCAGGTGTACAAGCTTCTCTACAGGAATCACTCTTTACCCTCGTTCTGGTTAATGTGATCATGAACTGCAGCTCTTGACTTGGAGCTGCATGATTCTCTGCTACAGCCACATGACCTGCATTAATGAACAAATGTACAAGTGTGTCGATGTAAAAAAAATCATTTAGCCGCATGAACACAAACAGGACGATGGTCAACATTACTGAAATAAAAAATTCTTCACTAAAAACTTACATATATTTCATGATATGAAAAGCTAATTTTGAGAAATATTCACTTGAGCCAAATAATTACTTAATCCAAACTTTGATTAATGAAATACCCACACAAAACCCAGCAACAGAGCTGACTTTTGACTACTCACGATTTTTTTCAACTTATAACTTTTATTCATCTTTAATGATGGCGTGATCCTGCGCCGGAAACACTGGGCGCAAGTCCGCAACTACAAAGGGTCAGATAAGGTGCCTGGTCATTGCATGGCCCCATGAACACATTCACACTCCTTCACACCCAAGAGCAGTTTTCAAGGAGTCAATCAACACACCTGCATGTTTCTCAGAAGTCAGACGAAAGCAGGTAAGACTCCACCATCATTAACCTGAGCTCAGGATGGAATTGGGGACCTTGAGTGCTACGTGATGAACTATCATGCCACACTAAATACAGGGTGACACAAAAAGCCCTCCAACAGTTCAAAGTTTAATGAAAAAAAAAAATTAAGCTAACCAAATTATTTGCACACACAAATCTTTCCTTAATAGTTTTATGCATATGGGTTTTTTTAAGATGGCATCCTCCAAATGGTGGCCGTTGTTGTCTATACACACTTGGAGGCAATTTCTGAAGGCTGACATGGCTCAACGGGTCATGTCAGGTGGAAGAGCACATCTGCAGAATTTGAAGGGCGATGATTACACGGTCATGATTTAAGGTAAAACCCCCCCCCCCCCCCTTCTTGTTCCAGAAGGGGCAAGGGCAAGTCAATCAAACTTCAAAAATCATACTTCGCCTTGCAACGGGATCACCAGATTGGAAAACATTTCCCTTGGAATGTGCAATGACCTTGGAGTTGTGTGTGCCATAGTTCCATCTTGCTTGCTGAAATCAGATTATATTTCAGTGCTGAACCTGTTGCTCTGACATTCTCAACCCACCAGCAAGATAGCTTTTCCAGTCTGGAAGGTTCTGGTTCTGTGGAACACTGAAACGTCTTGAACAGGCCCCCTGTGCAGCAATTAAGAAAGTGGTTACATGTGAAGACTGCTTTGACAGCGAATGGACAGTGCACTACTGACCTTGCCATGTTGGCAACTGGGATCGATTAGGCTACCAACAAACCTTAGCGCTGCCTCTCTCAAGTCTCGTGTGCAAGTAGTCTATCTTTAACCCTTTGTTTCCCTTTCATATGTGGGAGTTTTTTTTGGCCACTGAGTAATTAGCTTTCCTTCCTAAATTGATGCAGAATCTTGTATGTCATTGTTGTTTTGAAAGTAAATACTTAACGTCACATTTACAGACTCAAACTTATTCCACTAATTATATAATATACACCGTACATGTCAAAACCATATTTCCCTTAGAATATTTAGTGTTACTCAGAAACATCTCTGGCTGGTCCAAAGAACATTTCCATCTGATATCATGTTACCATATGCACACAAACTGCATTATCTAGAGAGGGTCTAATAACCACATTTCATTCTATTACCAGTGGAATTCATTCCACTGTAATAGGCAGACAGATTTTTTTTTTAAAAAATTAATAAATAAATAAAAAATAAAAAGGATGCCATGAGTAAGAACAGACATACATACATACACACACACATACACACACTTTTATCAAGACTGGAATCATGACAATTTCCAAAGACTAACTGATTGTAAATCTCCATAAACTTGAAACAGAAGAGTACGATTTAAAAATAAAAGACAAACAAGCTAGACGGAAATGTAGTGCACTTCATTTTTTTCATTCATGAGCAGCTGCAGGACAGACAGGAGTCACTAAATGTGGAAAAGAAAACCCAGTCCATCATACAATAGGCTCTTAGTAAAATGACCCTGATTAGTGCCACTATCATGACACTAACAAATGCCAAACCATCATAATTTGCAGCATGATTATAGGTGGAAAGTTTGGGATAAGCGTAAATCCACTGTACAGTACATTTTTTGATCGTCTGATCTTGTCAAAAGAGCAAACACAGGCTCACAGGCGTCTTATGGAAAACCCTACTGAGTGCCACTAATTGCTTCAGAGGGATTCTTTTTATTTCAAGTCTGGATAAGAAAAGTCCCATATATAATATTGGTCACTGGCAATATCAGCTTGGACTAAATACAACTATAGGATGACACGCAATCTTCTCAAAAACAAACCCAACCTGGGATCCTTCATGCGGTAAAGTCTTCGAAGCCCATTGTCAGGCTGTTTATCATACCCAGTGATTTCAGAGCAAATCTCCAAGCTGATGAATAAGAAAAAGAAAAGCACTTTAAAATCCTTACAAAGATTGACAAAGTAGTTTATATGTTGACAGCCAATGCCATCAACCTTCACTCTTCAGGGAATAAAAAAAAAAAAAAAGAAAAAAGAAAAAACAAACAAACCAGGTCACATATATGGATATTGGATTTTAAAGCAGTTCAAATTTAATACTTTTTGTCCCCCCCATTTCACTACAGAAACCCAGGTAAAAAAAAATCCCACACTGTCATAAAACACAGCAGCAGCAATTGCTAGTAATAAAATAACAAAAACAAAACAAAACAAAAAAAAAAAAAAAAAATTGGAACGGGGGAAATGCAACAAGGACCCAGAGAGGTATGATCGGTGAATGGAGGGGAAATAATATGAAGGAGGGACAGGGATATAAAGAAAAACATGGATTTCTTTATAGGAGGCTTGAGTCCAGAGATGGTTCTTGGTTGGGCTGAGCAGATTCACATCATGGACACGTGCTGACACTTCTTGAATTCGAAAGGGAAAGAATAAAGAAAATGAGGCAAAGTCTTATCCAATCAGAGCGCTCTAAGGCAGGAGCAGATTTGTTATTCATGAAGGGTGCTGTCTTTAGTTTGATTGACAGACAGTTAGTTCCTCTTCAGCTTCTCAAACTGCCTGTGTGTTTGTTTTGTGTGTGTTTGTGGTTAATTAGGGTCCACACACTCGCTTGCTGCAAAAGAAAGATATTTCTTTCTGGATTTTTTCTTCTCCATAGCAATCTTTTTCTGTCTCACTTCTCATTTCAGTCTCAGACTACCTAGTAGTCATCCAAATCGAAAAACTCGTCGTCTTCTCCCTGGTATTCCATCCCCTGGAAGTCTACTCTGTACCGCAGGATACCTGCAGGAAACACACACTCAGTTAGTGGTCATTCTTTTCAATTATTCAGGATTAATAACAATCAAAATGCATTCAGTTCAGTGGAGCTTTTATGCTTTGGTTTTTCTAGAACCCACAAGGATGCACTGATCCCCAAGTTATGTTTAACCCTTCATTGAAGCTAGACAGTTCAGCAAGATTCTGCAAGATGCAACGAAAACAGAGACATTTACCAAAATGACTGAATTCTAACCAACAGAGATATAAACACATAGATGTAAAAGAAAATGCTCTGTAATAACCATATACTGTGTTACGCTCTGTATCATGTTTGCAATACTTGTCAAAACATGTTTGTATGTGTATACAGTACATGTGCTTTTAAAATTTTTGAGATGACACTTGGACACAGGCGCACCAATGCTCTGTTCAAACCGAAATCTGATATCAACTCCGTCTTCACGTTTGACCACACTGAAAAATGGTGCCTCATATTCTAACAAATTTCTAAGAAACCATAACATAACTGCAAAATACAGCAGAAGGCATCAATAGCAAAATATGTCTGTTCATGTACAAGGCAGAATAGAAATTTGATAGAGCGAGAGAAGCACCCGCAAGTTTGATGAAGAGGGACACTTAATAAAGTTGAGCGGGTCGTACATCACATTCCAGTAAGGCTGTGCGGAGAAGCGTGCAATTTGACTTAGAGATGCTAAAATATCGGCACCCACGTCTTCATTTTAAAACAAGACCTTATAAATAAGTAATCCTGTAGAAATCTCTAAACAACCTAAAACAGGGGTGAGGCTTATTGTATTTTAACTATCCAATATTTGGTTACATTTCAGTTTGGGTGTGGAGTGTATTTTAATGCTGTAACAGGAAGTACTCTGGCTTTGGGTAACATTTGCGAAAGTTAAAACTGCCACTGGATAGTTGTAAGGCATAAGCACCTGAAGAGTGACGACATCATTCAAATACTTGAGCCTGTAAGAGTTAGGCAGGTATTTGAATAACTTTTCACATCTCTATTGATCAAATAAGGCTGAGATTCTAATGGGAAAATTAACCAACAGTGGAAACCAGTACTATAAATCAGCTACTGTTCGGACCTTCAGAAAGAACCCTTAACCTTTTATTGTACGCTTAAACAACACACATCAGATGATGAACCATAAACACAACTAATGCACTGCAAGCTGAATGCACTGGCCTGTGAACCCACCTCCGATTCCACCAAATCCCTTCACGAACTGCGAACCTTCCTGACTTTTGTCTGTGACGATCTCCAGCGTGGCTCCAAACTTCTTGTAGTTATTGGCAAACCACTCCAACAGCGGCATACACTCGATCAGCTCGTGCTCCTGCCCCGTCTGATGGATGCACAAATTAACAAAAGGCACATTTGACTTGAATCCATGAAATCCACGATCCACAAGTATTTATTACAGAAAGTAGCTCATTTAAACTGGACTGTCTGCTTTTATTTATTTGATAGTTAATTCTCAACCAAAATGACCTTTTACACAAATCTATGACTCATGAATAAATGTACATCATGGACACAGACAGACAGACAGACACACCCACCTCCTTGTCTGTGAAGTGGGATTTGTCCTTCTCTTGCTCCGGTGTCAAATAAATGGTCTTTTCGTCTGAAATAAATCAAGAACAAAGTGAACCAAACTGATTTGTAGTTTTCTGCATTTCAAGAGTGAACATCTGACCAGTCAATTAAAGTAAATAATATAAATATTTAGGCACTGCCTAAATGCAGGGCTCTCTGAAAATGCTTGCATTTGTAAGTTTACACAAACATGCAGTGTAAAGTAAGAGAATAAGCTGACAAACAAACAAAAACTCAGTTCGCCAGTTGAGTTTGTCATACTTCACGAGAGAAGCATGAAACCAATGTGTTTAAATACATCTACCAAGAGGTCCTGTTGTATCTTCAGTTTGTGTTTAACAACAGAAGTGCACAAATAGATGTGTGCATTTTCATGAAATTTCTACCAAGGGTGAGGCTTTGGACAAAAACAAAAGAAAAAAAACCCAAAATCCATTATATTTTAGAGAGCAAACACTGGATCAAAAAATTTTTTTTAAAGGATTCGTTAATATTATGAGACAGGAGAATTTTTGGTCCACATAACGAATTGATGGGCTTGGCGGAGGCCTCTGCTCTCCAAGTGCTCTTGATTGTAATGAAATGGTAGCCTGCACTGTTCTGTACATGGTGGGACTTTGCATGATTGACCTGATTTCTCTGGACCTTTTATTTTGTTTAGTTCATCATGTGAATCTCCAACACTAATATCTAAGTACTCCTGCTCTATGTTACAGATATATGTTTTCTGTGACCAGTATTTTTCTGATTTGTGGGCTCTGAGACAGCAGTGGTACATGCATGGACATGAGAGGGTACTATACTACCTAGCCTGGCATCCTTATACAGGAGTTACTAAGAAATTCTTTGTTATGAAATGTACAAATGCAAAAATGTACACATTCCACCAACAAACCTGACCCAAATACTTAAACAGGATCAGCCGCCCGGCGCTGGTGAACCATTAAACCCCACTCTGGACATACACATCCTCTCATTTAACAAGCTCTGCTTATCCAGGTTTGACCAGAGAGTTAAAGTACGGATACAAGTTATCTTGTCCAAGGTTAACAGGCCAGGGTCAGGAGTGCAAGCAGAACACAACACACAGCTGACAGCTGGCTGATACTGCTCCAAAAGATGTAAACATGCATCACTCCTTAGTGCATAGCAAAGCTTGTGTGTCTGCATATACCACATGTTTGTAATGAGTACACTGCTGTGGAACAAAATGTCTGTGTGTGCACACTAGCGTTTGTGTCTCGTGTGTTCTATTTGCTGTAGCCAAAGGATGATCGTGAGTGCGTGTATGTACCGTTTTCTGCTCCATTCCCTTCAGCCCCATGTACTCGCAGGATGTATCTCATGGTGTCCAGGTTCTCGTAAACAATAAGAATTTCCACTGCTCCCATCTCGAGGGCCTTCAGCGTGTCATCCACACCAAAACAGTACTTCCCCGTGTCCTGGCTGATCTCATCAAAATAGCGACCTGAGGGACAGGACACGTACTCAAGGAGAGGCTACAATCCCTTGACAATATTTCCAAACACACATGCTTACTGGGCTTTTTCATTCATCTCACTGTGTACCTATTAGTTTCTTCTCCTGGATGAATTTGACGTTGGAGAGGACCTCGGCCGATAGCTCAATGGCCTGGTTGAAACCGTTCTCGCCTCCGTAAGAGATGTCCACCAGCTTCAGAACCTTTGCCTGTAACCTCTGCAATCAGACAAAGGGCATACAAATCAGTCACGTACCCATGCGTCACTACAAAAGCCTTTTTTGCATACCCTCTTAAGGTTGAAACTAAGAGGAGCTACTAGGCTTTCTACTACTTTCTAGCACTGACATCACCCTCTTTAAAGCAATGCTTGTTTCATATCAATATTCAGTACCAATAATTTAACTTTCAAATGAATGAAGCTATTGGTCATTCCCCCACTACAAGACCACACAACTATCCAGTGAGAGCTCTTTACCTCGACTTAAAGACAAAGCTCTCATTTTACTACCTGCTCAGACAAATCTAAGTATAATATACCCAAATGGGATCCGGTTCCAAAGCATCAACTCCTATTCTAATGCGCTGGCCATTCCTGTTGTGCTTGTCAACTCACAGAACCAACCACAACTAGCTGACATAACTTTTGTGTGGTGTAATGTCTTCACTAATTACACAGTAAACCTGTCACTGAACAAGACTGGAAATTGGTGACTCAATTAAAAGTACTTTACTCTTTTTAATTTGTAGCCAGAAAAAGCTTTAAATGGGACTAAAAGAAAGGGATTAACAGAACCTAGAAGAGCAGAACAGATGGCATGGAAGCCCCCATTATTTTTTGGATATGTATAAGTTTCAGTAGAGACAGTAGAGATTAAGACTACATGGGAAAAGGGACAGCTGTTACAGTGGTTATCACTGGGCATGTGAAGCAATTTTTGTTTAAACATTCCCAACAGGGCTGTGTTTAGGCTTTACAATAATCCCATGTGATTGCTATTAGAGAAATTTAGCTAAAATACAAAAGTGGCAGGTGAGGAAGGGTGACTAGTCTGAGCCAAGTGTGAAGGAAGGCAACTATACTTGGTCCATATACATGGCACCACACTGAATTTCTTCGTTTGTATATCCCAGCCTGTGAGGAACCTCAAGTCAGAGCACATGATCAAACACCCCTGAAGCTTTCCTCAAGGGCCCAACAGGCACAGCATGGTGGTGCTGAGGCTTGAACCCCTGACCCTCTGACTTAATAGTGGAGCCATCACCAATACACTTCCAACTAGGACATTGCTGCACACTCTGTGCTGATGTCAGTGGGCCTTTTTTTTTTTTTTTTTTTAAATAAATTAACTGTCAGAGAGAAGAAAAACTGAGTCTTTAAAGGACAGCTGAGAGTCCATCAGGATAAATGGTACTGAGACCATTTTTAAGGTCAGTGTGGATGACACTTCATCACATCACAAATGATTTATTGATCTGATACTGGGTAAAGAATTACAGTCCATATGCCTGACAGCAGCAGTGATATTACAACAGGACGGGAATGTCTCTTCCTACTATCTAATCATTTTTAATCCAACAAACTGATTCAATCAAAGTAGCAACCTCTTCATAGGGTTATGGATAAGTGAAACTCGAGCGCACACTATAGAGATAGGAAGAAAAGCGTATCTAGCAACAGCAGTGGGAGAGAAACCCTTTTCACTTTAGGTGAACCCAACCTGAAGACATTACACTGAGAACAGCATGATTATTACTGTCCTAGATCTGTTACAGTATACACAATACATACACAAGCCAAGAAGAAACAGTGCCAATTAAGATCAGGTGAAAGATCTAGAATAGGTGTAAGTACTGTAGAAATTTTTTTTTAAACATAAAAACTTAGATCTGGAACTAAGGCCAGTTTATTAGACCAAAAAACAAACAAAATTAAAATCAAGAGTTAAAAAAACCAAATAATAATTACTTCTATTTCTAGGAGGTCTAGTATTTTATGCTGGCCCCAAGAACAAAAATCAATCTGAAAAACTGTTTTCATATTTCATTCGTACCGGGTCAAACATGTCAGACTGGCTGAGTTCGGTCTTGAAGTCTGCTGAACCGGCCAGCACCAAGCCAGCTACATTGACTTTATCATTAGACACGAAGAGCTGCACCGCCGTCTCGGCCACTTTACGCACGTAGTTATGTCTCTTCTCCATTCTCAACCGTGCAAACCGCAGTGCAGACTGTCCTCCACGACCTGACACACACACACACACACACATTGATAGAGAGAAATAAAATCAGCCTTATCCCCCCACACCACAAGGTTCAACTGATCAAGCATTCATGTTCCAACACAGGACAGATGAAAGACAAGGGGACGTTGCTTTCAAGCTAATTACCACTCGGCGCTACCAGATAGGTGCGTGTGTATCCGAGTAAGCTGTGTACCGTGTTTTTTGGGTAGGTCCACTGTGAATTTGTGCAGCACTTCTCTGGTGTTGCCCTGTAAGGTCCCGAATAGCGCGCCGCTCCCATCGATCACGATAAAGCCGAACTTGCTGTCGTCTGACAACAGCGCTGTCAGAGCCTGTAAAAGGAAGGAGACAGAAAGAGAAATGACTGCGTGTCAAACGCATACAAAGGGGTTATAATGCTAAAACACACACCAAAAAAAGGGATGGAGATAAGGGCATTAAAATAAGCCTGCAGAAGCTGACGTACTTTAACACCAAACAATACAAGTTGTACACCAATACAATTATACTCACATACAAATACAGGGCAACCCAAAAAAAAACCTAACAAAAAAATGGTTAAAGATAATAAAATTATATATTAAAAATATACTGTTTTGATCAAGAAAGACCGGATTAAACCGGATTAATTTAACCCAGCCAAAGTGAGCAAATACGCATAAACAACGAGCACACACACTTAGAGCAGTGGACTGCCACACACATTGGGGTGCATGGAGAGCAGTTGGGGGTTAGGTGCCTTGCTCAAGGGCACTTCAGCCATGAATGTGAAGGAAGGGAAGGTGCAGCTCACCCCCCTGCTGGTTTGGGAATTGAAAGAGCAACCTTTCGGTCCCAAAGCTGGTTCTCTAACCATTAGGCTACGGCTGCCCCAAAATCACACTAAAGGAACAAATCCAAACACGTGGCTCAAACAATTCCTTGAACCAAATGCACAGTATGTTGTGTGAAGTTTCTGACTTGGATTCTAACATGTAAGCAGTTCAAACACAATGTGCTGCGCAACAAGGGAAGACAATTTTTATATCTGATTTCATGCCTAATTAATTTTTTTGTTTAATATGACAACAAAATTGCACTTTACACACACATTTACAGTACAGGAATAATTGGAAAGCAACGTGGTAATGTGGATCTTTTTCTTTCACAAATGCAAACTTTATGAAAATTCAAACAGTGCCTTTTCCCCCTCAGAATGCTAAAATTTCATCCTTTTCGCTCCCAGGGGAAACAGCTACACTACAAAACTGAATTCAGCTCTACAGTGTTGGTTTAAACATGTACAAGTGTGCGAACTCCAGTCACAGGTGTTCAACTGTAGATGGTGAAAAGGGTATGATTATGAGTTTATGAACAGATGATGTGGATAACAGTATGAGGAGCTGTGAGAATTGAACAGATGTTTTAATTTTCTG
The DNA here is from genome assembly GCA_028564935.1 of Neosilurus hyrtlii. NCBI lineage: Eukaryota > Metazoa > Chordata > Actinopteri > Siluriformes > Plotosidae > Neosilurus > Neosilurus hyrtlii. Next base: position 5,469,170 of record JAOUQZ010000010.1, on the reverse strand, counting down.
TTTCTTTTTTCCTTGTGTGGAAAAAGATGCATGTCTGCTACAGGATGATGTCAATAGTCTGAACAAAAAAGGAGCAAAATCAGACATCCTTGTGTGACACTGTTGCCATTAGAGAGTAGTAAATTCATAGTAAATAAAGTTCTAAACTTCTCATGCTGAGGTACTGTTTTTAACCAGGGTTCAATTTGCTTTTTTATAGAATTAGTCACTGAAGGTGAGGTGAATACCGCTGACTGTTCAGAGAGATCAACTGAGCCTGAGATGAATAAATGTTCAAGTGTATACTACATGGTAACATAAAAGCATACTAAAATCAGATTTCTCATTTCACATTTTTAAATCATGATAGTGGTCACGCCCTTCATTATAGTATGTTTTGAAACTCAAACTTTGAAAATAGTGCTTTTTAGGCTGGAACGACTTGTTTTTATATTACCTAGCTTTTCTCGTTTGTATAACAGTTTGTTGGATTTGTAGAATTTGTCAGCCATTATGATTCAAGCATTAACCCATGTCTGCGAGGTGGATAATGCCCATTAACATATACTACACTAGAATGGTGCCATCTGATTGGTCCGCTATCTTGGGAATAAAAATCATTACTCTGTGTGGATGGGGATTTTATTTAATTGGACACTTACAGTCACTTGGAGAATGCAAATAAAATAATAATAATAAAAATAAACCATAAAAATCTTATTTAAATTTTAAAAACACTCATGCTTCATTATTTTAGTTTTGTTTCCAATTGAGAAGAATGAACAGATGAGAACAGAGCCTGTTAGCTACACTGAGCTATTAGCTTGCTTAAATCGCAGGGCTCACCGGACCTACCTTGATGCCATGGTTAAAATGTGTAAACAAACTATAAAAATCTTGTCTTTGTTTGCTTTTTATTGTATAAACCAAAACTGTTAAAGAGACACCAGATCATGTGTGAGCTGTTCACCTACTTCAATCAAGACCTAAAAAACTTCAAATAAACCATACAACTCTGATTTCACTGTGCTTTTTTTTCTCCTTCTGTTCCCATGGAGTATATACGAAAACAATTGCCTCAGGCTTGGTTTGTGTCGCTGAATTGAATCTGCCCTCAGTGTTTCGTCTCAGGCAATTCTGCAACATTCACCACGCCTTCGCTGAACAATTCTTATTCTTCTAAAAACTTGGATGATAGTGCTGGAATATTTTCTATCATAAAAAATAAAATGTCACAGTGCCACGGGATCTACCATCATTCATTTGCTTCAAACATTCCAATAATTTACATGAGCATAAAATATTGGACTCAAATAGTTGAGTTCTGCTTCAAAAGCACTATTCAAGAATCTGCACCCAAAAGTACACAGTGTTACACGCTGATGATCGCACCCTCTCTCATACACGGATGCTCTGTCATTGAGCAAAAAGCTGCTGTAACGCATGACTTACTTCAGTGTGAAATTTGTTGTCACAGAGATAGAGCGAGGTATTGATGGGTTTGAAAGGCTCAAAGTCGATGTTGACTTTCTTCTCCTTGCCTTCTTCAGTCACAATGGTGCCACAGTAGACTACCAGTCCATTTGGGGGCACTGCAACATATATACATAAGAAAGGCTTAATCATGGGGTTGACAGTAAGAAACACACATCTGTGGATGAAATGACCATAGTCCCCCATCAGATGTGTGCCAAGTAACAATACAAAAAGCCATCAAGACAAAATGCTAGCAGGACCACTGTTGAATAATGCACCCAACCATTCTTTCCAGCCCATTATTTTATTTTAACACTTCAAAAGTCTGAGGCTCATGAATTCCCAGGTCTAAATGCCTAAAAGATACATCAGCAAATCTGCGCTACTATATATTCGAATTACATTTCCTATAACACTTCAACAGCAGCTTAAACAATACAGTCACAAAGCAGCTTTAGAGAAGCCTGGATGTACAGCATCCCAAACAAACAGAACATTCAAACAGGAAGTCCATGTGGTCATAAAATAAAAATACACACCTTTATTGTAGAGTTTGAGTCTTTGCTGTACAGAAGTAATGGCTCCCAGCACAGACAGTCTGTTGACTCTGCTCTTGATGTTAGAAGCCGTGCCAAACTCGTCAGCCAACATCTTGGCCACTCTGGAGATCTGATCTTTAGGAGGGATGATTAGCGAAATCATACTGGTCCCGTTACTGAGAAGAGAGAGAGCGCGTGAGTGAGCAACTCAGTCAACACTTAATACAGCCCTCGTAATCCTGTAATGCTACCTAATCCATTAAATATTGGTCTGTCGTAATGTGTAGTTCACATGAAAATGTGAAAACTCATTGTCCTTGTGTTGTAAATGCTTTGTCCTTGTTTCTCATGGTTGTGTAGGTTCATTTCATGTCGTCCTGTCTTACGTGTTACTGCATTGCTTATAAAAGCTCACATTAGAGAATACTGACTAAAACCATCCCAACTGGAAGCTGAATAAAACATAACTCTGGATACTGTAAATAATTCAGCCCTGCAGGTTTGACAGCAAATTTTCGGACAAAACAACACAGCTTGCAGACACTCCTACTTGAAAATAGATGACTTGGTACTTACAAGGCTTTTAAATTCATGAACGAGAATGTGAGAACACTGTAGCTACATTTCTTATCTCCACTGAACATGAAAACTTTTAATGGTTCAATTCATGTTGTAGCCATAACAAGCCTAAACCTAAACACTAAAGCATTATTACTAATCGCACTGTTTCAGTTAAATATGTCTGCAGGAAACAAACGTTTCGCAATCTAGCATCTGATCGAGTCACACCAATGCCTAGTGATCAGGTAGCAGATATACACAAGCAACACCAGACTGAGAGTGTCTCTGAGGGAGTCTGATAGCGCAGCTATTTCAGGGAGGTGAGACGAATACAAGCTGTGAACAATACAGTTAAACTGCAGTAGAGCTGATAAAATCTCTGATAGGAAGGAACAAACCATCAACAACTAACCGAAGAAAATCGTACCGACTTCTACACAAAAGCTCATCTTAAAACTGATGGAACAGGCAGCAGTGCCATGAGAGCTTTGCATGGTTTGCACTGGTGCATAAACTCGCCTCCTCACCTGTTGCTTATTTACCTTCAGCGTGCTTGCTACTACGCAGAGCGAAACAAAACCAAGATATGTGTTGGCTAATACCACAGGTTCACTAAATACACCTCATTGCAGGTACACCTCATTGCTCTTTCCTCACCACAAAAGAGAAAATATTAAAATTGTCTCTCTTATTTCATGCTTTTTCCCCCATGGAGTGTATAATAAAAGGAAAATATGATGACAAGGAACCCAATGAGAGTTGAATGGAAATTGACCAGGAAATTTAATTAATTCACTATTTCAGTGTCTTTAAATGCCACACTTTCCTTAATATGACTTAAAAAAACAATTAAAACAGCCTTGAAACTGGTGTGGGTCCAGAAAATTTAAAATATTTAAGGAACACACACAAGATCCTTATTTAACTATTAATGTGCCTATTATTAACCAACCTTAAACAATTTATTTTCTTAATATGAAATGATTAAAAAGAAATCACAATCACCTTGTTGATGTTCCTTGTTGTTAATTATAAATGTGATCCTCATAATACAAATATAATTTAAGCATTGTTGTATATTTCTTCTCACACAAGGTAATGGAATCCTTTAAAAAATTCTGGGATCCAGGTTTCAATCCGTATAATTACTAAAAGTCTAATAGAGCTTTAATTTCCCCAAACCCCACCTCTGGTAAAACATTTAAGAAAATCTTCATGAGTAATGGTAATAAATATAGAAACTGGGTAAAATATGAGACGAATGTAACCTGTAAACTTGGCCCAAGCCGCTTCAGTATTCATGTTAACGCTACAGTTAATCCCCCCAAGCTTCGTTTCTGTAGATCGCTGATAGGAGCAGAGCCCCTGCCGGAATTTGGCACAGCTGTGTTGTATAGCTGTAGCACGTTCGGAAACTATGAACTGACCTCTGAGATCTTTGAGATTTTTCTATTAGTGGCTGTCATAATTACAGCGCTAGTGATGTCCCCATGTGACAGCAACAAGACACATAACTACGAATTTCTCACAGAAGCAATAAAACGACAGCACCAACCAAAAGATTGGCAGTAAAACCTCCAAACACGTTATAAATAACTGCATATAAATAACAGGTGGCATTTTCCTTAAAAAAAAAAAAAATCCTGTAAATTTGAATATTCTGCCATATTGGCAGTGATAAAATTTACACATTGGCTCAGCTCTTGCTCCAAATGTCCAGTTGACATTATCCCTCACGTCACAGACAAGGGTAAATGTTAGGAAGAAAAACTACTCAAACAAAACCCCGGTGTTACAGTGAACATGGGGGGAAAGAGAAGACAGTAAAACAAGAGTGCACGTTAGATAATAAACAAAAATGGCTGCATAACACTCAATACAGGAAAAACTGTGATTGCAGCGGTATCGACTGACAGTCCCGACTATCAGAAAAACGTGTCAAATTGAGTTGTGTGTTGATGCACCAAATCCCACATTATTCACACACACACACACACCAGTCACAGCTTTGAAAACAGGCAACATTTAGGAAATAAAAGAAAGCTGGATCCATTAAGTTTAAAGAGAACAGTAATCAGATCTGCGCCAACGTATTCATGTTCAGTCATAAACACTCAGTCTTGACTGTCTACTAAGTACTTAAAAAAAAAAAACAGACAGGTAGTTATCCAGACAGGACTTAAAATAATAATACACCCACTGTTACACAGTCAAAGGACAAACACACACAAACACTGCCCTTGAATGAAGGACTGAAGTGTGTCCTTAGCTCATAACTACCAGGCAGAAGGAAGGAAGGGAGAAAGCCAGTGAGGCACACTGCATTTCCACATGGCTTATCTAAACACAGACTGCACGGTGCCACCATTATCCCACCTCAACACACTAACACGCTGCAGCCAAACACACACGACAGATTTAAAGTGGGACCTGAACAAAAAAAACCGTTACATTACACACCACGTGACCACGGCGGCTCGTGTAAATGACGGCTCGCGCTCAGGTTTAGTGAGTTTTGGGCGCGTGGGCCATTCCGCGAGAACACTGCTAGCTTATACCGGCTACAACCAGTTTGTTAGCATCACAAAGCTAACACAGTGTGAAAACAAACAGTAAACCTTAGCTAAACAAAACCACACACGCTGGTAATTCTCAATTAATCCATGTACTCCTGTTAGCTACTAACTAGCGACTACATTTTTTCCGCACCTTATCTGACATGTAGTACAACTTCCAGTCACAATCACCGGAAACTAATTAAATTACACTGAGCTACACAGTTAAGACATGAAACCCACAAAATCTACAAACCAACCACATGAGAATGCTCAATTCCTCCTCACTTGCCGGTTCCTGTGAGGTTAACGCTAACGGTACTCCTCCCAAGGCCCCGGCGACACAGCTAACATTGACTTAGCTTAGGCTAGTTAGCAAACCAGCAGTCCAGTTAAACAGCAAGCGTTTAGCACTGTGGGAAGTCCAACCGGTTTGTTTAGACGCCCCTGTTCCCATATGAATGCACTCACGTACCCTCTGGCAGCTTCCAAACTCTTGATGAGCTTCTTAATTTTCCAGATTTCCACGTTTCTGTCAGCTGCACTCGGATCGTCCGCCATCTTCCCTGCTCTCTGATCGTTTGGGCACCTGGAACAAAAAAGGACGCAGTGTGAAACCTCTCAGCCTTTTTACAAGTTATACTACCCACACCTGTTTCCACTACGTTTAAAATCGTATTCTTACTCTTAATCGTAAGAATTAAAGGGTAAAGCAGCGGGGCTGCTGCTTTTTCAGGGGTGTAGCATTACCGCTAGCTGACTGACTCTGGTGCTAACCTGGCGCAACGAGCAGCACCAAGCTGTATTAAAAAATCTGAAATATATTCTCCTGTTTTGTTTTTGTTGCATGTACAGAAAGGACAAACAAACACAGAATACAAATAGCGGACCATCTAACCAAACTGAACCGCTGCTGTGTGTTGAACTGCGCGGCAACTCTAGGCCTCCGTTTCTTCCCACCCAAAATCCACGACTTTATCTCGTTGCCCTTAGAAACACGAAACCGTTCCGGTTTTTACACTCCAACCTCATTTAATACAACTTTAACCACCTCCACCTGGATCAGTCTCCGCTGTCTCCTCTCTCTGTCTTCCGGTCAATCTTTTCTCCTCTCGGTCGGGTGTTTCGGTTGTTAGTTAGCTGCGTGACGTCGCCTCTCCCCGCCGGTTCCTTCTCTCCTCACCGACGGCGCGTGGTGCAAAAGGCGACTCACATGTAGACGGAGGGGCTTACGCTCTACTCTCTTCCACTTCCTGGTTACGCGGTTAGAAACCATGGCTGAATTCCAAACGCCTTATTTTCCCTACATAGGTGCACTACACAATGGCTGTCTGTTAACCACTTTCTAGTGTACTATATATTCTACAGAGGGTTGATAGGTATCGATCCCGTCGCTGGGCGCTCTGACTTAGCAAAATGCGATTGGTTTAAAAACATGTCTGTTACAGTGACATGGAAGTACGAACAAACCGAGATAGGTGGAATAAATGGGAAATGTAGTA
>JAOUQZ010000010.1:5455058-5460058 GCA_028564935.1 Neosilurus hyrtlii | reverse complement strand
TTTATGTTTGTAAGAACAAGGGTAGTCACTACACCAGAACTCGCATACTGAAATCACTGGACTCCAAAAGTTTCATATCATTTTTTTTCCCATGAACTCATATACGTTAAAAGTGTGATTTATAAATGTTTATTATTTCAAATCAATAGAACATGGCTTTGTAGTAGAAGAGCCCAGGTGCTGTGCTGGCCTGTCTGTAAATCTTCACCAACTGAAAACCTTTAGCATATCATGTAATAAAAATATGAGAAGTCCAGGACTGATGAACAGCTAAAATGCTACATCAGACAAGAATGGGACAACATTCCTCTTCTAGCAACTGGTCCCTTTAATTCAAAGAGTTTTATGAACTGTGGTTAAAAAAGAGGAGATGCTGCACAATGGTAAACATGGCCCTGTCCCAACTTTTTTTTAAAAACGTGTTGCTCCCATTTATTTAAAATTAACCCAATTCTTTCCCCTAAAGTGTACATTTTCTCAGTTTAAATATACACTGTACGGCCAAAAAAAGTGGCACACTATTGTCATGGAGTGCATTTAGCCTGATCACAGCATGCAATCCCCATGGTATTGTTGGTCCAGTTGGTCAGGTCGAGGGTCAACAACATTAATATGGCAATAAATTGAAGTCGGCTGATGATCTGAATGTACTGAATGAGCAGGTTTTCAGTTATCATCAGTAGACTTTTTCTTTCCTGATATGATATGATGCAGATATAAAATGGGGACTCAAATAATGAAAGCATGGTTCAGGGAACATGAGGAATCATTTTCACACATGAATTGGCACCCCAGAGTCCTGACCTTAACCCTATTGAAAGATTTTGGGATGTGCTGGAGAAGACTTTTATGAAGTGGTTACATTTTTCCCTCATCAATTCAAGACGTCAGTGAAAAATCAACCCAACACTGTATGGAAATAAATGATATGTTGCTTAAGTTTGTTGAAACAATGGCCATGGAGATTACGTTCTGTAAACAAAACTGAAGGCAGAACAACATATTTGTGTGTGCAACTTTTTTATTTTTAATTTTTTGCCCATATGATATTAATTCTATTTTCTAATGTAAATAAAATATGAGTTTATAAGATTTGCAAATCATTGCATTTTATCCTTCATTTACATTTTACACAGCATCCCAAGTTTTTAAGAATTGGGGTTGAGTATAACATTAGTTAGTTAGCAATGAATAATTTGTATGCATCTGTTAATTTTTTTTCTGCACATATCCGATTTCCACATTAGTTACAAATAGTTGCTGCAAGTAAGGGTGGGTAAGCTAAAGAAGAGTCATTTCATAAGTGTTTGTCTTTACATTTACAGCATTTGGCAGATGCTCTTATCCAGAGTGACTTACAATTATCTTTTTTTTATACAACTGAGCAACTGAGGGTTAAGGGCCTTGCTCAAGGGCCCAACAGTGGTGATACTGTTAGATGAATATGTTTGTACTTTCATGCTGGTTGTATTTATCCTGACTGTTTCATATAACATAAGCTACATGAAAAAAAGAAAACTCATTTGGCATAATCACATGAAATGATGCATAAAACATAATCTTTTGAAAAACAGGGAATTACCTAATCATCTACATTACACAACAAGAACATGCAATAAGAAGGATCTTTTATACATGAAAACCTCAGCCAATGTATTGAAATGTTATTGTACTTGTGCATTTCTAAGTATGGTGGTCCAGCAAAAATAGGCTTGTCTAAGCTTGTTTTTTAATTTGTGATATTTATAGGAATCGGCATTGCATCCCAAATTATTGTCATCTATCTGAACATCTACTACATTGTGATTCTTGCCTGGGCGGTCTTCTACCTCTTCAGCTGTTTTCAATATACACTGCCTTGGACTTCATGTTACAATGAATGGAACACAGGTACATCAGCTTCTTTACATGAAAATAATTTTTTTTTTCAAAGGAATACCACAGAACTTTTTAGCCTGTCCTTTGTTCACTGTATCTATAGTGTATCAAAAATAGGTAATAAGCTAAATAAGTAAGTAAGCAAGTAGTAACTATGGCTTTAAAATATAAAACTAGTCTAGCACCCTAAAGAGAAATATGAAAACAGACACAATAGGCATCTCCTTTAAAATAAAAAATAAGCATAAAAAATATGTGACTTAAATATGTGAAATATGTGATTGAAAAGCTATGACCTAATGTGAAGTGGTAAGTAAACAATTCCAAAGTCTTAGCTCATAGGAGTTCAGTGGCACATCTCAGGAAAGATTGGAATTAATATTATCAAATCACCAAGAAACACCCCAAAGATCTCCAAAAAATATATAATAGTGATAAATCTGCCGAGGAGTAGCCAGCCCAGGAAAATTACTGCAAGTGCACGTATACATTTCTTGTGCAAAGTCACAGAAGAACACAGAAGAGCATCTATAGGCCAATCTTAGCTCAGTTTCTGAATGACTGAAAACAAAAATTTACAGTCAGTAAAAAAAGTAAACATTCAAAAAATAGACAGACAACATGGACTTAGGGTGCAGATGGGTTGTAAAATGCTATGCATAATATTTTGGATTTTCAAAATCCCACTGAATTGTTGTGGCAGGATCTGGAAAGTGCAGTCCACAATCAAAAACTCTAAAACAAAACAATGTTTTTGAAAAGAGTTCAAAATGTCCTCTAATGCAATGCTAAAGACTGATCTTCTCTTGCTCAAAGCATTTAATAGCATTTTTGTGTGCTGGAGATCTGAGCAGCGACAGATTGCGAATGCAGAACCAAACTACTATAGTTATTCATTCAAAACAATGGTGATATTTAAAAAGGTAAGCTAGATAACAAAAGGTAAGTCCTTCAAGGCAAACCAAAGGAAACAAAACAACAGGAAAAAACTTTAACTAACAGAAGAGTTAAGAGTGTCATTAGGGCCTACAGGTTTGCATCTGGTTGTGCCTGGGCCTGTAGTTAGGATCGTGAAACTTATGGTCCGTATGTGGGCCCTGAGCTGGGGCAAAGGTGTGGTCCCAGATGCAGACTCTGACGCAGACTATGACTCAGGAACAGTCTATGAAATGATCCTTGGAACATAGGCAGGATCAAGGCTGGAGATTCTGTGATGATGTGGGGGTTTGTTCCTTTAAAGGCTCTGAAAACCTTTGTTAGTGTAAATGGCACCATGGACTGTATGAAAGACCGTATGAAGTCATAATTCATATTTTGGGGGCAGTCATGGCCTAATGGTTAGAAAATCGGGTTTGGGACTCAACATTCTACAGGTATTCAGTGGGGTCTAGGTATTTAATCAGGTATTTAATGGGGTTTTCCTGCTGGTTCAGTTCCCATACCTGCAGGAAAAATGTGTGGTAAGGGGGAGTGAACAGCACCTCCCCTTTCTCCACCTTCATAGCTGAATTGCCCTTAAGCAAGGCACCAAACCCACAACTGCTCTCCAGGTACCACAATGTGGCTGCCCACTGCCCTGAGTGTGTGTCCTCACTTTGGATGGGTTAAATGCAGAGACAAATTTCCCTTGCTGGATTACTACAGTATATACAAATAAAAATAAAGAAAAAAAAATCAAAATACCTGTTTTACATTTTAAATCCAAATCGGCCCAGCCCTTCCACGAAACTACAACTGGGTTAAACCTTCTGGTAGAACTATGATCTGTAGCATATGTCCAAATCAACACAAAATATGTTTAGGTGACCACAGAATCAAGCTTTTGCCATGAACACCCTATACCCCTGACCTAAACCTTATTAAATACCTGTTGTAAGCTGAAGAGGAGAATGCATAAGAGGGGATCAAGGATCCTGAATCAGGAGAGTTTCTGTAAAGAGGAATGGTCTCAGATGTCCAGCTCTGTGCTTTTCAACTTTATAAAATGTTGTGGGAGAAGATTCGGTGCTGTTTAACTAATTGTACTTGAACAAAGTATAGAATGCAGGGGTTTCCATAGTCATGGCACATTTTTTGGGTGAAAGTCATTATTTCTTCATTTGAAGAAATCCAAAACTTTGGATTTTTATTAAGTGTGAGATGAAGCGACCTCAACAAGGGGTGGTTGACTACCCTTTAAACTTTTTACCACACACACACACACACACACACATGCACACACACGCACAAAGGACTCAGTGGCTCTTTTACAGTGATAAAGCTGACAGCCTTTTCTACTACTGATCTAAAACTTAGTTGCATTGTGAAACATAGTGCATTCATATTTCTTTAGTATATCATGTGACATAGAATATCTAGGTAGGGAATTGTAAAAGTCTGTACATGTCCATTTCCAATGAATAGGCTGCAGGATTTATTTTATTGTGGGTCTTTTTATGATGTACACACAATCTGTACCTTACATATTGAACTTGACATTGAGTCTGCTCACATCACAGGTATGTAATCCTACTTTTGATAAACATTTGGATGACTATTTTCAATCTCACTTGAGGTTTCCTTTGTCCACAGAATCTTGTCACACACAAAACACAAGCTTGGTGCACTCTGATCTGAACAGGGCAAATGCTAACTGGTCCTTCCTTTTCAATGAAACATCTGACAGGTAAATACATCAGCACCTGAGAGCTACAGGTAAATACATGTACACCTGAGTACATGCAGTTAAGCATACAATGAAATACATTTATCCATATAAATATAAATATAAATATTTAGATAAATAAATAACTAAATAAATAAATAAATAAAAATCCTTAATTATTTTTATTCCCATACAAGGTGAATACTAGGCACAGAAATTCCTTAAACAAGCGCAAACTTAAATAACCATTATTAATACTACTCATCTTTCAAGACTACAGAGAAGCTGGGGCCAATCCCAGCGAAACTCAGGCAGGGAGAGGGAGTCTACCACAGGGCTAACACTTCAGTCAATAAATACTCATTTTACTAACCTAATGTTTCAGATTTTATTGAAATTTTATTTAATTGCCCAATATATATATATATATATATATATATATATATATATATATATATATATATATATATATATATAT
>JAOUQZ010000010.1:5428082-5446090 GCA_028564935.1 Neosilurus hyrtlii | reverse complement strand
TGTGTGTGTGTGTGTGTGTGTGTGTGTGTGTGTGTGTGTGTGTGTGTGTGTGTGTGTGTGTGTGTGTGTATACCTTGGTTCCACTGGGCCTTTTTTCCTTGCATGTGGCTTATTACCCAGAATATGCCAGGTTACAAGAGGTGTAGCGAGGAATGTGAGAGAGGCAGAGGAATGAGAGAGTGAGAGTGGAGGAATAGTGAGGAAAGGTTTCAGCATTTTGATATTTTATCACATCTCAAGTGAAGAGGCCTGTTAGTGGAACACTATGAAGGGTCCTTAAACTCTAGTATATAGTGTCAGCATCTTTCATTCTCTCTCTCTCTCTCTCTCTCCCTCCCTCTCTCTCTCCCAAGCGTTCTTTGATTTATCTCTTTGAATCGTTTTGTCCCTGTACACTGAGTCTTGCTGCTCCATCTCTCAGCTAAGGGCTTTACCCCACCCTCTGGATCTGTCTCTATCCTTCAGTTTTTTTTTCACAATCCCCAACACTGTGCTCTCTCAACTGTGAAATCACACACAAGCATGCACACACACACACACACACACACACACACACACACACACACACATACGTACACACACCTTTACCTTCTTAAATCAGCTCTAACCTTACTGTTCCAGTGCTGATGAGTTGCTGACTCTACACATGACAGAGACAGTAAGACGGACAGAAATATGGATTCATTCGGGTGTCAAGTGGAGAATTGAGGCTAGAACCTTTGCACCAAAAAAATATTAATTGGACTCAGTATTAAAAGCTACAGCTACAGTTATTAGTGCCCGCTCAAGTTTGACACCAGCTGGGACTCAAACTACTTTGAGGTGATGCTAACAGGATAAAAGCATAAAGATGAGGGAACATAGAACTACAAATAACCTTGGCATTTATGCAGATTAGTGTTTGTTACTGAAGGTACATTTAAAAAAAAATGGGCTTGTGTTCATTGCTATATTGTTTAGTTTAGAAGTTTATATACGTGTATGTGTTGTGGGAATGTTGAAAGGAATCATACACACTATCAGACAGTCGGCAACTGATGCATAGGAAGCAAAACATATAAAGAGGCATGTGTGTGTTTTTGGGGTGGGGTGAGGGACATGCATACGCAGCTTATTTTGTGCTGACAGTTAATATTTCAGTGCTATGGCTCAGCTGGGACCATCAGACCAGGGTATGAAATGCGATATATGTATATATATATATATGTGTGTGTGTGTGTGTGTGTGTGTGTGTGTGTGTGTGTGTATGTATGTATATAGGTGTCATTTTCATCACTTAATTACATCACTAAATTTCTGGGTCCTTGAGGGCCAACTAATCAATGAACATCTATTCAAAAAGGGGAACTATGAAATCTGCTTGGCAAAATAATTAGATTAAGCATTTGTTCCATTTTCCTTTTTTCATTATCCTTTTCTGACAATGCTTCACAATGACAAGCTAGCTTGCAATCTTTTTTTGAGTCATGAGTAACTAGCAGGGTGCTGGATTAAAGCCCCACTGTCACCGGGTTGTCACTGCTGTCCTCCCAGTACAGATAACTGGGTTATCAAGGGCCAGCCATGTCTCTCACTGTCTATGGTGAGAGGCATGTAAAAGAACCATTGCTGACTTTTGTAATGAGTAGGCTGCATTGCCATCAGCATGTTTCTGCCCTGCGATAGCCTGGCGAGCTGTCCAGGGTGTACTCTGCCCTCCCCAGAGTTGGCTGAGATGGGCACCAGCCTCCCCATGACCCTAATTAGGATTAAGTGGTTCAGAAAATGGATGGGTGAATGACTGAATGAATAACTAGCTGTTTACGCTACATAAGTTGCTGCCACCTAGTGGATGAATGATGAATTGTGTTTCTTGGTAATGGGTGATGCAAAGAATGTATGATAATCATATTCTCTGAAAGCATAAAATGAGCTGATGGGTAGGACTGGCCTGGAGGCCTTTACTTTGACATCTGTGCTCTATAAGATGTGAAACTTTTTAAAGGATTTCTATTTTATTGTTTTCCTATGTGGCTTTTGGGTGTTATCTCAAGTGTTTTTAACTCTTAAAATCATGTATATTTATACATCATTTGTTTATAGAGTTTTATTCTCTGTCTCTCAAGTACTCATTTCATTTTTACTGACTGCCCACAATCTATGAATATTTGTAAGCAGACCACCAACATTCATTAATATTTATTAGTAAGCAAAAGAAAGTTCTAAAATGTGGTTGCTGAATCTCATGTGAACTCGTCTGAGTATGTTCTGACTTATATTGTGAGAGAGACAAAAAACTGTGAGGTTGAAAGGAGTTGCAGAGCACTGTATTTATTTTACACTTAATCAACAGTAGTTGATCAAATTATTGGAATTTACAAGACAATGGCAGTGTATTTGTTTTATAGCAGATCTTCTGCAGTGTGCAGAGTAAAGCTACATACTATAAATGTGCTGATGCTAATGCCTTTGAACTGATTGGACTTGGGTGCCTGCAAACCAAAATGTTGCACACACACACACACACACACACACACACACACACACACACACACACACACACACACACTCACATGCACTCACACGCACTCACATCCATTCATGCTCACATTCACACCTGGGGCAATTTGGAATACCCAGTCAGCCTAATGTGCATGTCTTTGAATTGTTGGAGGAAGCTGATGTACCCAGAGGAAACCCATGCAAACACGGGGAGAACATGCAAACTCTACACAGAAATGCCCTTGCCAGGCATGAGACTCAAAACCAGAACCTTCTTGCTGTTTGGTAGAGGTGCCACCAATTACACCACTATGCCACCTGTGAAATCTTTTGTTTCAGGAATATAGTGCCCCTACTCATATATTTTTAGGACATAACCTTATTTCTTCCTAAAGGATTGATTATAGACGGATGGAGGATTATACAGCACATGATGAATTGTGCTCTGGGCAAACAAATACATCACATCAATAATGTAAACTGGGTGACATGGTGGTGCAGTGGGTAGCATTGCTAAATCATAGCTGCAGGGCTCATGGTTTGATCTTGAGCTCAGCTTGCTCTCTGTGTGAAGCTTTGCATGCTCCCGTCACGTCCGTGTGAGTTTTCTCTTTGCTCTCCAGTATCCTGTCACCTCCCAAAAAACATGCTGGAGGCAAACTGGGTACTCCAATTCCTTATATATCTGTATTTTATGGGCTGTGATGTACTGGCATTTCACTCGTTCCCAGTGTTCTGGTCTACCATCGACAGGTTGTAGTTATTACAGAAAATAGAAAAAAAAAGAAAAACGAATGGGCCACTAACTGTTCCAGGACATAAGACATCCTCACTGATAACCTAGCTGAGATATAGTATATGTACTCTCAGGTTCTGCTCGAGCTGTAGTGTCATGCGGATTTGCCCTTGCACTGTGCAATACACTGGCTTTGATGATCCTGATTTATAGGTTTGTTGGGTTTGACCATCTGCCACTATTGTTGGCGGTCCAGATGGTGTCTGTGATGAGCCTCAGTTTCAATGATGTTATAGGCAGCAGTTCTGGGTGTTACTGAGGGCTCCTTTTTCTTCTTAATGGCAGCAAGAGATTGAATGAAGAAAGCATCACACTTTACTTATTTAGATGCTTTGTGGTTTGCTTAGTCCATCTGGTGTGCTGCCGATGTG
Organism: Neosilurus hyrtlii; assembly: GCA_028564935.1. Taxonomy (NCBI): domain Eukaryota; kingdom Metazoa; phylum Chordata; class Actinopteri; order Siluriformes; family Plotosidae; genus Neosilurus; species Neosilurus hyrtlii. Next base: position 5,442,442 of record JAOUQZ010000010.1, on the reverse strand, counting down.
ATGCTCTTCACAGTGATGTTCTTTTTCCATCTTGCCCAGATCCTGAGACTCTTTCCTCAACATAATTAATTCTGGTATTGCCCCTACTGCACCTCAGTAATGTAGACATGACTACCCATTTCAGTACAGCCCTGGCTATCCACCTGCTGCCAGTCTTACCGTAGCTCCAGAGTCATTTGTGCTGAAGCATATCCCGTTGCTTGCTTCACTTTGAAGTGTTTTCAAAGAAGAGATTCCTTCTTTGAACATATTCGCTATTCTAGCCTTCTTCAGCACTATAGACCTTAATTTTTACCTACTTTAGTAACATGATATCCTAATGTAATGTTAGGAGTAATGTGCTGTGATTCTTGTACTAGCTTCAAACCATGTCCATTAGCTAAATCAAGCTGCCGCCAGCACATCCCTTTGGTTGATCAATCACCGGTCTGTGGATTGCTTGCCGCAAATGTAGTAGCACATGTCTTACCATGGGGTGAGGGACATTTCTGAATCCTTACTTGTTGGTAATTCTTTTATGCAGAATAACTAGAACTGATGCAACACATCATGATAAAAACAAACAGTTGTCCTCCACCAGAGTTACTGCATTAATAAATAAATCATAATCAGCTATATTGTTATGGTTAATGCAGCCTGCTAATGCCCCGTGACACTGACACTATGCCATCAGCCTGGTTAATCCTGAATAGTCGATCATTGGGACTGGAGAACTGCAGAATTGTCCCAAATTGAACAATTTTTAAGCCTTGTTCTAGTCTGCTTTCCCATTTTTTTCCCTGGGAGAATATTGATGGGTCCCTGGCAGGGACAATCATCTCCAAATAGGCTGAGTTTGGACCGGATGTCCTGGCCGTCCTTATCTGCTTCAGGATCCAGGAGAGCTAAAAATACCTGCATGATCTGCTCTCCTGCTTACAATCGGTATGTGTGTGTTTGATTATTTTTCCTGCCCCGTTTTATGTCTGTGAGCTTAGCAAGCAGAATAAAACACTCTCCCTTTCTTTTTTCTTAGCACCATACTGCCCAAAATGACCCCAGATCAACCTACACACTCTGCGGTGGAGCTGATGCAAGAAAGGAGGCACAGAAAGAATTGAAGAAAAACAAAACAAAATAAGAAGCACAAAGACATCTTTTGTCTGGGTTTTTCTTTTTACCCCATTGATTTTCATTTTCCTGCACAGAAACAAACCGTACTATTCTCAAATTTACAAAAATAGTATGGGAACATATTCTGGTTCCAAGAGTTACCATCTTACTAAGCACAGCAGACAGGCATGGAGGAGTGTTTTTGCTTTGGTCTGCCCTGTTCCTTTTCCTGGGTTTCTGTCTCTGTCTTCCTCTCTTTATATTTCTGTTTTTCCCCCTTCTTTTGACTACCACTGTGCACAAAAGGAAAATTTATTCTCGATCATTCAGCTTTACTGCTTATATTTTATTAATTTTTACCTTCAAAATAAATAATTTTCCTCTGTTTGGAGGTAGGGATGTTGCTGTGCTCTTTTCATAACCTGTCAAGACTGTCTTCACTTTAGTGCCGGTGGATTTGGACTTTTCTAGACATGTAGTCTCTTTAGGTTTTTTTATTTTGTTTTGTTTTTTTTAACATTATCCCTCTTGAAGGTTGTGTGTAGAAACTGTTCCAGTCCTTAAGAGTATAGTGAACCTTTAAAGAACCATTTTTTTCTCTAAAAGCAAATAGTTAGGAACTGTTTCATTTTTAAATAGAGGGCAACTGAGTGTCTGAGAGTTTCCTTATATGGTCGATGCTCAGGATTCCATAGCAATTAATTAGTTCATCTGTTCTTTATTGTTGATTACATTCTGTGTTTCTAATGGTTTGGTAAACAGTTGAGTAATTGCTACAACTCAGGCTATTATGTATTAGTATATGCTACACAGGAACTACTGATCTAATTGGACCCCTCTCCGAGTGTATAATGCCTGAATAAAAAATGACGGACACTTGGAGCAGGTTTCATCATCATTGTCACACTTTAAAATAGAAACCTATCTCATAAAAACATATATGTTTTTTAGGTTTTTTGTGTGTCATCATCATCATCATCATCATCATCATCATCATCATCATTTGCTGAATTGCTTAATACTACTACTAGGGTTGTGAGGAGGGTGTGCCTATCTCAGCCAACTCTGGGTGCATGCGGGGTACACGTTGAAGAGTTCGCCAGACCATTGCAGGGCCAACACACACAACCATTCACACTCACATCCATACCTATAGGCAAGAGCAATAGGCCAGTTAGCCTAATGTGCATGTCTTGGACTGTGGGAGGAAACAGGAGTCCCTATGTAAGCATGGGGAGAACATGAAAACGCCATACAGAAATGCCCTCGTCAAGCCTGGGAACCCAAGACCTTCTTAATGTGAGATGGATGCGCTAACCACTATGCCACTATGCTGCCGTTTTTTTGTGTGTATCCACATAGTATATACTCAAAGTTTAATGAGTGTAAAATGCACCTTTACAGTGCACAGTTTACTTCTGTTTTCATTTAGTATGGATTAAACTTTGAATGAATAGGATATAAAACGTTGCCGTTACCTACACAGCACTTATGCTTGCGGACATAGCGCGTATAGCTCACCTGACCTGCCTCTGTCATGGTTAAAACATCTAAAAATATATACTATAAAAGTCTAATTTTGGGGTTTAAAAATTTGAAAGTGGTTTCAAGAATACACATTACACATCTCTTATGCACTTGCTTGCGCATGCACCCGTCGTTCACAATTAACTCTGCTCTGTCTCTGTAATGGTAAAAATATGTAAAAAAAATTTACGAAAATCTTGATTTAGTTTGCTTTTTATGGCCCTGTGTGGCATATTCCGAAACAATTCTTCTTCTTATTATTATTATATGTTGCTGAATGGAATAGTCCCTACTAGGCAATATACACCTCACCTGTATTTATTTATTTATTTTTATTTGATATACTGTATTAATCTAGCAAGGGAAATTATTTCCTCTGCACACACACACACACACACACACACACACACACACACACACACAAACAGTGATCACACACACTCGGAGCAGTGTGCTGCCACACATTGTGGCGCCTGGAGAGCAGTTGGGGGTTAGGTGCGTTGCTCGAGGGCACTTCAGCCATGAAGGGGGAGGAAGGGGAGGTGCTGCTCACTCCCCCCATCACTATACATTTTTCCTGCTGGTTCGGGAAAGCAAACCAGCGACCTTTCAGACCCAAACTCGCTTCTCTACCCATTAGGCCCCAGCTGCACCCAAACAAGCAGCTCTGCATTGTCCAGGAATTATTATTGTCTTATGTAATTTTTAATTATACAAGGTATGTGTAATAATCCCAAGTATTTCTTGAGTATTTAATTTTAAACTACACTTCAGCTCCTAAATATTTTATGATGATTGTCCTTTTTTTTTGAAGGAAGGGATGTGTGTGTGTGTGTGTGTGTGTGTGTGTGTGTGTGTGTGTGTGTGTGTGTGTCTGCCTAGGTTGTGATCTCTTCTGACAGGAGCTCATCTAATAAATATGCCCTCATCACACCTGTTTACTTTAAAGGATACTTTATTAGTCAAAAGGCTTAAAACTAAATCTTGGCACAGTGACTCACAAGAATTAATAGTCACTCCTGCCATGACCATGCTGTGCTCTATTCTTTTCCTAAGGGAATTAACAGTAAACGCAAATGTTTAATAATCAAATTTCATCACAGGATTGTAACCTCATAAACAATTTTATCAAAACTGCATAATAAGTCTGTTTTTGCATGTAACAATTTTAGATTTTGTTGGTTTCGAGACCACATCCTTACCTTATTCTATCACTTTTCATGAGTGCTGTGGCAGCAGGAAAGGTACAAAATTAACCAACTCACCATGCAATGATGACTCATAAAAACACTGTTGGTGTGAAACAAGTTTTTGTAGCATTTCGTTATAATGAGGAAGGTATACTGCATATGTTTTTAATCCACCTTGAATCTAAATGACAGATCTTCAGTGTCATAGAGATTTATGAATCTGTGTTGCCAGTGACTTTAATACAAATATATGCATGCTATTTTTGTCAGTTTACCCACAGCTGCACCTCCTATGCTAAGCTGGAGTGCTCTATTTGTTCAAACCATGCATCCCAGCTACCCGCTTCACTAATTGGATTCTCTCTCTTTATTATGGAGAAAAGCTTGTTAGTGCAAATCAGGTTGTCTTGTGTAACACATACCTGCACATGCTGCACCGTGCTGTGTACTTCCTGTACAACAAATCACAGGGGATGGAATTCTACAGTATAAATAGTCTTTTATTTCTTGAATATGCAGTTTTGTGAAAAGAATTTCACATCAACTATAGAGCAAGTGGCATTTTTTAGTCCCCCCAAATGAAAACTACTGTATCTGTATTCTCAGTTGAGGCTAACATAGCTACTCAATTCTGCCCCTTTTGCTTTGAAAGCTCATGAGAAATCTAAATTTCAACAGAATCACTGCAGTCGCGATTCACCTTGCAGGCTTTAGAGGACAAACTGCACTGTTAACGTATTGATTAGTTATTGGATTGCTAAGTCAATACGTTCCTGTAGCACCCATGCGTGCAGTTTGCTATTGGCAGATTGTCCTGTGTAACGTACAGAATCATTTATTATTCCATACACAGCAATGTTTAGCAGAAACAGTAACAGTAGAAAAGCACAATAAAAAATATATTCATAAACTTGAATTGAGCTGGATACTTTTAAATGAAAATACAGTGTGTGGCTTTTAAAGAAAAAAAATAATGAAAACCTGAGGCAGAAAACATTAATGAGGTTGTGGAATTGTACACATTATGTTTATTACAAGTTTCATTACAGGATCAGTGATCTGTAATAGATTACAATCTTAGAATTGTGATTTTGTGCTCTCTCTCTCTCTCTTTCTCTTTGTCTCTTTTACTCTCTCTGTTTCTTACTCTCTCTCTCTGTCTGTATCTCTCTGTCTTTGTCTCTGTCTCTCTTACTCTTTCTCTGCGTCTCTCACCTTCTCTCTCTTTCGCTCTCTCTCTCTTTCTCTCTCTGTCTCTTTTACTCTCTCTCTGTTTCTCTCTCTTTGTCTCTCTCTCTCTCTCTGTCTCTCTTACCTTCTCTCTCTCTCTCTCTCTCTGTCTGTATCTCTCTGTCTTTGTCTCTGTCTCTCTTACGCTTTCTCTGCGTCTCTCACCTTTTCTCTCTCTCTCGCTCTCTCTCTTTTTCTCTCTCTCTCTCTCAGACACACACACACACACACTCTCTCTCTCTCTCTCTCTCTCTCTCTCTCTCTCTCTCTCTCTGTCTCTCCTCTCCCCCTTCATACTCTAGGGCTGCAATTTCTTTGGATGAAGAGGCCCGTCTATAATGAAGGCCTCTGATGGATGAAACTGACCCTGTCTGTCTGCTACATGAATATCAGTTTATAATGTGTTTGTGTGTGCATGTGCATGTGTGTGTGAGTGTGTGTTTGTGTACATGAGCATTATAGCATAGCCTTTAGATAAATGATTGTTACTCTCATTAAAGAACTCATTTCTCAATCCCAACACAATTATCCACATATGGTGCTACTTTTGCCAGACACTATACTGGTATTCATGTAGCAGTCAGGCGGGGTCAGTCACATCCATTATTCATTTAAACCCATCGCAGCTTACAGTGATGGATACGGCTTTTGTTTTAGCATGGAGTGAATTACAAATGTAAGTCAGGCAGAAGGAGAACACATACCCATCCTAAATACAAAACTATCCCTCATTTTGTCATATACCAATACAAAAAGCACATCTGGTATTTAATTAGTGCTGAGTGACAGATGATTGGTTACATATGTGATGTTCTGTGCTTAGTTCAAATCCCTGTAAATTTACTATACTATATTCATCCATCCATGTATTCATACATTCATCCTCTATCCATCTGATAATCCAACCATCCATCATAAATCAACCAATTTATCAGTCCCTAACTCATCCATCCATCCAGTCATTCATACATTCATCCATCTGTCCATCTGTTTATTAAACCATCCATCAATCCATCATAAATCTTTTCATTTATTAGTTCCCATTTATTAGTCTATCCATCCACCCTTCAGATTTCTCTCATTCTTACTCACTTGCTGAACCTCTTCATTCTACTATGGTCATAAAGAGGCTGGAGCCTATTTCATCTGTCTCTGGTGAAGGCGTGGTATACCCTGAACAGCTCACCAGACCATTGCAGAGCCAACACACACAACCATCCACATTCATACTCACAGTAAGTTAGCCAAATCTTTGGATTGTGGAAGAAAACTGAAGTACCCAGAGGAAAATGGGGAGAACATGGAAACTACACACAGAGGCGGAACAGTGCCTCCCTATCACACGACCACCACCAATGTGGGAGGGGCTTAAACAAGCACATGCCCCCTCCGTGAAATACAATGCCTGCCACCCGCCTTTTATTGAACTGCTGCGCATGCATATTTGGGGGCGGTCTAACACACATGGAGGGAAAGTGCTATCCACCCCTCGCATATGAATAAGCTCACAGACGCCCATGATTGGCTGGTGATTGCTATGAGTGACGGGGAAGTGAGTGTATCCCATGAGAACTCGGCCAATTATCTCCAGTGGACTCCTGGTCACGGATGGCAGTGGCATCAATCCAGATTCGAACTTGCGATCTCCTGGTTGATAGTCGCGCACCTTGTCGATGCGCCACTCGGGAGCCCACCAGGCTTGGGCATTTCTGTGTGGAGTTTGCACGGTCTCTCTGGGCATGAATGGGTTTCCTCCGGTTGTTCTGGTTTCCTTCCACAGTGCAAAGACATGCACATTAGGCTAATTGGATGTTACAAATTGCCCCTAGGTATGAGTGTTAATGGTTTTATTTTGGCCCTGTGATGGTCTGATGAGCTGTTCAGGGTATACCCTGCCATCGCCCAGTATCGGCTGAGATAGGCTCCAGCCACCCCGAGGCCATAATTGGATTAAGTGGATGAGTTCAGCAGATCAGCAGATGCGTGAATGTAAGAGGGAGTGTCAGACAGAAATATGTGGTCATTTCCACACAAAGTTTGGCATTAATCAGCATAGACATCAATGGATTCTACAATCACATCCCACGTCAGCCTTCTGTCTATGTTATCCTGCTGAATTTATTTACAAGGATTGTTAATAACAGTATCTTTGTCAAACACTGCTGTGAAAGTGTGTGAATTCCATCAACTGATATATTCCCCTTGAAATGCAGGCCAACAGCACAGCAATCTAATAACTGTGTTCACTGTAAGGCAGGCTGTTTGTTCCATCATGCTTGCTGGAGGGGAAAGGGGCGATGTGCTCGCTGATAGACGCTTTGGTCTACAGGATCCTGTGCTTGGGCCGATTTCCTCCTTTGCTGTCCATCCACAAACAATTCCTGAGGTTTATCAGCACACACTCAGTATCCGAGTGCAATTTTCTTTTTACTCTGAAGGGGTGGGGGGGAGTGAATTAGAAATGAAATATGAAGAGTTTACCGTCTGGATAATCAGCTTTCAGAAAACTCACCTCTCCTCCATGACTCTGACAGACATTCAGACGTGACGAGATTTCTTGCCTGTCCGGTGTTGAGTCATCTCACACATATGCTCACCCTTTATTGATGTTCATTCTTGGAAAATCGGTTTTTAATCTTCTGCAGAATGCTCACTGACTTTGAGAAAGAGAGAGAGAGAGAGAGAGAGAGAGAGAGAGAGAGAGAGAGAGATTGTGCGAGAGAGAGGTGGTAAAGGAGAGGGATCATTCTGTATGAGCAGAGCTTCATCAGTAATAAGTGGTGTGTGAAACGAGTTGTCATCCAGGCAGCTTTTATCAAGCAGCTCATAGCCAGAGAGAGAGGGAGAGAGGAGAGATGGTCAGAGACTTGGGAGGAGACAGAAAAAGGAGAAGAGAAAAGTAGGATGAAAGGAAGAGGGGGAAGAAAAAAATATATGGAGTAATAGATGTTCAGCGAAGTGCATCTTTGAATGATGTGTGTGTGTGTGTGTGTGTGTGTGTGTGTGTGTTTTCATTAAGGGTCTGTTAGGCTAAGTGGTTGTAGGAAGACGAACTGACCAGCATCCAAGCAACTAAAATCAAATTCATTATGAAGATTATCTGCTCACTAACTTTGATAATAACTATTGTAGCTTTTTCTTGATTTGTGATTTAAACATTTCACTCTGATATGAGCATAGTGTGGTGGTGTAGCGGTTAGCACGTTCACCTCATAGCAAGAAGGTCCTGGTTCGATTCCGGGATCAGGAGTTTCAGTGTAGAGTTTGCATGTTCTTCCTGTACTTGCATGGGATTCCACTGGGTACTCTGTTTTCTTCCTGTAGTCCGAAGACATGCACACTAATTGGCTCAAGTGTGAATGCTTCTGTGTGTAGCCTTCGATGGTTCAGAGTGTGCCCCACCTTTGCTTATTGTGTTTGCCCCCTCAACACCGTACCCTACTGGTACCCATTTATACTCCTGGGTGGACAGAGGCACACTTGCAGCATAGTGTCCCATGGGGTAATGGGTATTCTAACCCACGACTTCTTGATCATGAGCCCAGCACCCTAAACACTACACCATTGGCCCCACAGAAGGATTAAGCTGCTCTGCAAATGAAATGAGATGGGTGAGAATGTGATATGAATCTACCATCTGTTTACACTTTGCACAATGGTGTGCACACTGGAGTCACATTTTCAAAAACAACTGCCATCGAACCAGTGTAGATTTTCATCTCAATATCACTACACTGCTCTACACTGCTAGTTCATTCCATCTGAATACAAGCCCTGACTTTTCTTTATTATCTGATCAATAACAAATTGGTTGTTGACAGTCATTTAACTGACAAGATGTTAACATCAATCCCTATTATGTCATATATTAAGGCATAATAAATGTTCCTAGGTCAATGATCGTTTAGCTTCTTTGAGCCCAGAGCTCATGGGAGGCAGAAGAAGTCGAATTAATATTGAATTCTCATAAAATAACATGCTTTATTCCTTTAATCAAGGGAGATTTACAAATCCCATTGGACTCGCTCCTAAATGATTGAACGACTTGAGCATGCTTGTAATGCTTTACAATACGCTTTTTATATCTGACTTAATGAAAATCTGTACTGCCAGATTCAAACCCAACAGATCCAGCTTGCATATAAAAATTATCAGTGGTTGCATTAAATTATTAATTCATTCATCTTCTAAGCCACTTAATCCTAATTAGGGTCGCCTGGAGGCTGCTGCCCATCTCAGCCAACTCTGGGCGGGGTACACCCTGAACAGCTCACCAGGCCATTACAGGGCCAACACACATACAACCATTCACACTCACACTCATACCTAGGGATGATTTGGAACAGCCAATTAGCCTACTGTGCATGTTTTTGGGCTGTGGGAGGAAACCAGAGTACCCTGAGGAAACCCACACAAACACAGGGGGGAACATGCAAACTCCACACAGCCCAAACCCGGAATCAAATCCAGGCTTTCTTGCCGTGAGGCGGACATGCTAACCACAACACTACCGTGCCGCCCCAATGTAATAAATCACAATCCAAATTATTGATCTTGTGTCTTTTTTTTACATTGACTGCTCACTGATGAAGGGAAAGAAGGTTTCATGTTGTATTTACTCAGAAAAGTTTTATTACAGTGTGCCAAAGATTTCAGCACAAGGTTAAATTAATTTAGTTTTCATTTAATTTTTCTCATAGAAAAACTTGTTGATGAACATGTTGTGTCAATAAAGTGAAGTGGCCTTCTTCTGGGTCTCGATGGTCTATTACTGATGGGAACAGCTTTAGTTCTGCTGCAAGAAGTGACATTATGTGGCTTGTAGTCACATGTTTTCTTTTCAAAAATGCAAAGCTGTAAGCAGATACTGAGTATGTGTTGTACAACAGTCTCATATAACTTAATTTATGAAAAAATGACAGTGGGCTGTTCCTGTGTTTGTTCTATTTCCTGTAATTAAACTTTATAACCTTAACCATAAATATGTTGGAATCTTTGTTATAACCTCCCCTGTTTCCCACAAAATACCATACTCACGAACATTTCTAACACTTCACAATGGCCAGCTATTAAACCGTTGGAGATGTTTAGTTGTTTATCACAGATGCTTATGCATTATTCACAAATACATGTGTGGGTTTTTGTTCTCACCTCAGGGACAAATAAATACTCTCTCAATCTCTATAGGTTCCAGTACAATTGCTTTTTCCGGGCTGTGTTTTGTATGTAATGTCAAATGAAAGAGCTCGAGATTTTTTTTTTCTCCTGGATTGAGGTAAAGGGAAAAAAATGAAGAAAAGGACAAATCTACTCCCACTTGCATATTTAGAGAGTACATTTTACAAATTAAAAAATGCCTTTCGTCTGAAGCTATTAAGGAAACCAGGCAATTGAGAGCCCAAGGGCCCTTTCAGGAAGAGCTTAGTTTTTAAGTCTGTATCTCACAGAGTGGCGACTATAACGAAATTTTCTGTTGACAAAAATCAGGGTTCGCCTCTGTCATTTTGCAACATTTAGAGACGTTAAGTGACATTTAGAAACATTTGCTTGAATGATTGCAGAAGTGTTTGTAATAGACGGTTGCTGCATTTTAGCAACTGTTAGCAAATGCTAGCGACAGTGTTTGGCACTCTTTTGCCACTGTTTGGGACCTTTTGCCAATTTATGGTAAAATGCCAGGCAATTCCAACCAAAGGCCAACCTTGGAATTGAACCACCCAACCCTATAAAAGGAGTGAGCAAACCCTTCTCAGATATGGTAAATGTGCTTACAGAATATGGAAATGGATTTCTGTCAGGAAGAAGCCCAACGAGCTATTGCCCTTGAGGAACAATTGCTATTTTAGGTGTTTTTTTAACCTTTTCAAACCCCATTTTCATTCATTAATGTCAGTTATAAAAGCCTTTCATTTTGTGCGCAGGTGAATTAGTGCATAACAGTGTTCTCTTACTTCTTTTGGCTTGCTGAGCTCTTAAAATACAAACTCTCTTTACCCTCAGCTCGAATTATTAACTGGTTGGTTTCATGACATTTATTGACAAAAGAACCTTGAAGGAAATCCAACAAAATCTAACCATATCATCATCTCTTTTTCAACTTTCTATGAACTTTCCATTAGGTCTCATTTGCACTACGGTATAATTTGAGCTTTTGTGTTTCTTTGTTACATAACCTAAGGCTCGTTTTCTCGTTCATTACCCCATACGCCCTCATATAGAAGCGTTGTCGTAAATCACTACCTGTTTAATTTAGTTTAGAGTAATTACACGGCATTGTGCATGTGTGCGTGTTTCCTATCCTCTATTCAGAACATGTAAAAGGAGTAATTAGTCAGCTTAATATCCTTTGCTAAGAGGATGCACTTACTGATCTATCATTATGAAAAGAGCTAGGTCCGAGCGAATCAGTCAGACTGCTGCTCAGCAAAGTCTGAATTACAACACATACCTGTAATTTAAAGTTTTAAACTCTACTGTGTGTTGTTTGCTATAATTTCATCACATTTAAAAACGAAGAATGACATTTTTTTCTGAACTTTCAGCTGGAGCACAGTAATCTTGTTAATTAGTTTATTAGGTTTATTAATTGTACAAGTGCCATTATCGACAGTGTAGTCATAGAAATTTTTAACCCCACACTGTATGACCTGAATTTTTTTTTATACTGTATTTTTTTGATATACTGTATAAATCCTGCAAGGAAAATTTAACCTCTGCATTTTACTCATCCATTGTGTGCACACACACACACACGTAAACAGTGAGGACACACACTTGGAGCAGTGGGCTCCCACCGACAGAGCAGTTGGGGTTGGGTACCTTACTCAAGGGCACTTCAGCCATGAAGGTGGACGAAGGGAAGATGCTGATGACTCCCCTGCTGCCACACATTTTTCCTACTGTTTTGGGAATCGAACCAGCAATCTTTCGATCCCAAAGCCGCTTCTCTAACCATTAGGCCATGGCAGCCACCAGTGATGCTCTGTTTCTCAGATAAAGCAGCAGATAAAATTTACCTGATCAAAAATCCAAGTCATGGGTAAAAAAGACACATGATGTGAAAGATGTATTTTTTTGTTATATTACTTTGTATTTGTTATATACTTTATCTAGGGACAACTATGACCTGTGACTTCACAAATCTTGTTCTTGGGAAGAAATATAACAGATAGAAAAGCAGGTTATGGTGCCTTACATCAATAAATAATGGAGAAGATGCTAATTATTACTTAGAGTTGCAGTACTTAAAAAATATGATCCTGTTAGCATGGAGCTGTCCCATCTACTGACATACTCAAATGTTTTGGTTGTAAAATTCTGCCTGCTGGGATTTTTTTCTTGCCACTGTTTACAGTTTTGAAGCTAGAAAAAGGCATGGGAAGCAATCTTTTTTAGATTGTGAAATTGTCAGATTGCTAAACTATTCCCTGTAGCGTATTGTACACTGAAGTGATAAGTGATAAAAATGAAAAGTGTGAAGTACACGTACAGATGTGTGTCATCTGAGATACGTGTCATTTCTCACATTTGTTATGAAAGCTATCAGATGTTTTTTGCTAAAGCTGTTGACATCAAACGCATGCACACACTCATCGTTGCTCCCCTCAGCTCTTTGTGGGAAAAGCTCCCATCAGTTCCTTACACAGGTTTTACATTTACTGATTAATCTAATGGCGGCTCGGTAGTGTAGTGGTTAACATGTCCGGCTCACAGCAAGAAGGTCCTGGGTTTCTGGGTAGAGTTTGTATGTTCTCCTTTGCTTGCGTGGGTTTCCTCTGGTTTCCTCCCACAGTCCGAAGACATGCACATTAGGTTGATTAGCTGTTTCAAAATCGCCCCTAATTGTAAGTGTGAATAGTTTATACTGCGATCCTGCGACTTGGTTCTGCGATGGTCTGGCAAGTTGTTCAGGGTGTACCTTGCCTTTGCCCAGTGTCGGAAATGATGCGACCCTAATAGTAAGATTAAGTGGTTTGGCACCACTTAACTTAATCTGAGTGAGTGAGATTGTAGTGATTGATGAGTGTGATTAATAGTGATTAATGTGGAGTTACACTCAGATCATGAGCAACATGATGCTCTGTATACACATTCCCATTGTTAGTAAGCTATTTACAACCTGACAATGAGTTATTAATATTCTCAGGTGATGAGCATGTTCTCCTTTCTCCACACCTGTTCTCTTGTCTTGCACTAAATTACAGCTTGACATTCTTTTATTCGTCCTTGTGTTTTCTTTTCGTCCGGTGTTATGATCATGTGTTGCGAACGTGTGGGGGACGATAAATCGAAGGCTTGAGTGTCCTTCTTTGGGAATATAAGAAATATCTTCTGCTTCAGAGATTTTCTTTTAATCTGACAGGAAGCTGGGTTTAATTTGCTATTGCTAGTCCAGCAGATTAACAACACCTCCTAAGCCAGAGGTGAATATGTGTTTTAGTAGGCTGTATACTACACAGAAACATTACTCACTCACTTTCTCTCACTCATTTGCCAAAATGCTTAATCCTACTAGGGTCGTAGGGAGACTGAAGCCTATCACAGCTGATATTAGGCGAAGGCAGGGCAAACCCAGAACAGCTCGCCAGACCAATGCAGGGCCAACACTACACAACCATTCACACTCACAGCCACACCTAGGGACTATTTGGAACAGCCAGTTGGCCTAATGTGCATGCCTTTGGAATGTGGGAGGAAACTGCAGTACCCAGAGGAAACCAGAAACACAGAAACGCCCAAGCCCAGGACTCGAATACAGAGTGTTTTTGCTGTGAGGATGTGAGGTGAATGTGTTAACCACTGTGCCACTGATGGAAACATTAAGCAAAGTTAATCAGGATTTTTCTAGTTCTTTTTTTAAAAACAGATTTTAACACTCTCTACGACGAGAGCTAAGCACTGTGCTGCTTTAACAGCTTCTCTTTAAAGGAAATTGGTCAGGAAAGCAAAAAAAAATCTGTTGATTCAGTTGAATAAAAAGAGTACTTCAAGTGTTTTTCCTAGACTCCTGTGCTTTAATGCACCCAAATATTTCCACCAGTTTTAAAGCGAAACAATGATGACGCTGTCTGCTCCAAGTGATTGTAACAAATCATGAGTGTCTGTCATTTTGATTTAAGCATCATTCCCTCTGGATAATTTCTATAATACCCCAGATAGCAAACCAATCAGATTATGCCAATCCTGTGCAGTATTTATTAATGAAGCTTAGAATTCATTAAAATCACAATTTCTTTAACTTTCTGTCTATGTCTGTCTGTCTCTCTCTCTCTCTCTCTCTCTCTCTCTCTCTCTCTCTCTCTCTCTCTCTCTCTCCCTCTC
>JAOUQZ010000010.1:5344357-5355249 GCA_028564935.1 Neosilurus hyrtlii | reverse complement strand
TGTGGCATCAACCCGGATTCGAACTTGCGATCTCTGGGTTGATAGTCGCGCACCTTGTCGATGCGCCACTCGGGAGCGCAATTAACTTGTTTTTAATTAAATTGTATAAAATAATTGTCAGTCCCAGTGCCTTCTGATAGGCTTATTGTGCATGAATTTTCAGCTACATAAAGAGGTGTGAATAGATGACTAGATGCAGAAGATGCAGGAGAGTAGTCAAAAAAAAAAAGATCCTTGGGCATGGATGATGTGTGAGTGAGGCTGAAGGTTTTTCCATAATTACCTTGAAGAAATAAATCATTGTTTTGTTTATTTATTTCACTTGTACACACTAAAACTAAAACTCAAATAGCAAGAGCAATAAATAATTCATCCAGTCTGTGTGGGTTTCTTAATTGATGTACACAGTGAGAGCTGAACACACACTGACAGCTGTGTTCACAAATGAAGCATGAACTGTGTCGATCATTTAAATAGTTTTTTATACAGTTCAAGGGTATTACACCTACACATACTAAAAGATAAAATGTCAAAATTTCTTAGTGTTTGTTGACAGATCTTTAAAAATGAATGCATGTCTTGCGGCAAGAAGTGTGTGTGTGGGTGTGTGTGGGTGTGCGTGTGGGTGTGTGTGGGTGTATTACAGCCTAATCAAGGTTTATGAGAGCTACTACCAGTATAATGTTAAGAAGCTTGAGTCAAGCCAACTGGACCTTTTTTTGTGGTTTTTGAAGATGTTTCGCCTTTAATCCAAAAAGCTTCTTCAGTTCCTGCCTTATTTAAGCTGAGGAAAAAACTCTCAAGTCACAAGCAAATCACTGTCCCAGCCATCCATTCCATTGCTCGTTAGAGGCCTTTGTCCACTAGGGTTGTTCACGTGGTCTGTATATGGGGTCGTTTGGTCACCTGAATTAAGGTGTGAAGTTTGTTTTGTTTTGTGTGATGTTTTGCCTGTGCTTGCATGGGTTTCCTCCGGGTACTCCGGTTTTCTTCCATGTCCAAAATGCACAGTGAGCTAACTGGCTGTTCTAACTGCCCCTAGATGTGAGTGTGACTAGTAATGGATATGTGTTGGCCCTGCGATGGCCTGGAGAGCTGTTCAGGGTGTACCCCGTCCTCGCCCAGAGTTGGCTGAGATAGGTGCCAGACTCCTCGAAGTCCTAATTTGGATTAAGTGGCCTAGAAAACTGAATAAATGTATGCAGAGTTTGAGTTCAAAAATAGATAAGTCTAATTGTTTAAATTATAAGAAAAAACAACTTTTTCAGTAGATCTATGTTTAAGCTGCTGAAAATAAAGCAATTGGACTTATCTTTTTTAAACTCAAACTCTTCATAAAGAACTTACTGTCATTAAAATCCCCAAATAAATACATTTTATTGTCTGTAAATAATTTATTTCTATATACAGTGGTGTGAAAGTATTTGCCCCTTCCTGATTTGTTTTTTCTTTTGCATGTTGGTCACACTTAAATGTTTCAGATCATCAAACAAGTTTAAATATTAGTCAAAGACAACACAAACAAACATAAAATGCAGTTTTTAAATGAAGATTTTTATTATTAAGGGAAAAAAAAAATCCAAACCTACATGGCCCTGTGTGAAAAGGGATTGCCCCCCTGTTAAAACATAACTGTGGTTTATCACACCTGAGTTCAATTTCTCTAGCCACACCCAGGCCTGATTACTGCTACACCTGTTCTCAATCAAGAAATCACTTAAATAGGACCTGCCTCCAGGAATATGGAATACCTGATCCATTGCTACGACCCATCGGTCTCTGTATTGCCGGAGCCAGAGCTTGGTCGGCATTGGTAACAACATGTCGAATTCGATTTCAGTGGGGGTTGGACTCCGCCAAGGCTGCCCTTTGTCACCGGTTCTGTTCATAATTTTTTTGGATAGAATTTCTAGGCCCAGTCAGGGTGTTTAGGGGTTCTGGTTTGGTGGCCAGAGGATCTCGTCTCTGCTTTTTGCTGATGACATTTTCCTTTTGGCTTCATCGAGCCAGGACCTTCAGCGCTCACTCGAGCGATTCGCAACTGAGTGTGAGGCGACCGGGATGAGAATCAGCACCTCTCAGTCGGAAAAGATGTGAAATGCACCCTCTGGGTCTGGAATGAAGTCTTGCCCTAAGTGGAGGAGTTCAAGTATCTCGGGGTCTTGTTCATGAGTAAGGGAAGGATGGAGCGGGAGATTGACAGGCGGACTGGTGCAGCCTCTGCTGTAAAGCGGTGCTTGTACCGGTCCGTCATGGTGAAGAGGGAGCTGAGCCAGAAGGCAAAGCTCTCAATTTACCAGTCAATTTACGTTCCTATCCTCACCTATGGTTACGAGCTTTGGGTAGTGACCGAAAGAACGAGATCGCAAATAAAAGCGGCTGAAAGGAGCTCCCTTCGCAGGGTGGCAGGTCTCTCCCTTAGAGATAGGGTGAGATGCTCTGTCATCCAGGAGGAGCTCGGAGTAGAACCGCTGCTCCTTCGCGTTGAGAGGAGCCAGTTGAGGTGGCTCAGGCATCTGATTAGAATGCCTCCCGAACGCCTCCTTGGTATAGTGTTTCGGGCATGTCCAACTGGGAAGAGACCCTGGGGCCGACCCAGAACATGCTGAAGTGGAAGAAGATGAATGAATGAATGAATGAAAGGACCTGCCTGATAAAGTGAAGTAGACCAAAAGATCCTCAAAAGCTAGACATCATGCCGAGATCCAAAGAAATTTGGATCAATGAGAAAGGAACAGGAACAAATGAGAAAGAAAGTAATTGATATCTATCAGTCTGGAAAAGGTTTTAAAGCCATTTCTAAAGCTTTGGTAATCCAGAAAACCACAGTTAGAGCTATTATCCACAAATGGCGAAAACGTGGGACAGTGGTGAACCTTCCCAGGAGTGGGCGGTCGACCAAAATTACCCCAAGAGTGCAGCGACGACTCATCCAAGAGGTCACAAAAGACCCCACAATAACAGCCAAAGAACTGCAGGCTTCACTTGCCTCAGTTAAGGTCAGTGTTCATGACTCTGCATGGCAGAGTTCCAAGATGATAGCCACTGCTGAGCAAAAAGAACATTAATGCACATCTCAAATTTGCCAGAAAATATCTTGATGATCCCCAAGACCTTTTGGAAAATACTCTGTGGACTGGCGAGACAAAAGTTGAACTTTTTGGAAGGTGTGTGTCCCATTGCTTCTGGCGTAAAAGTAACACTGCTTTTCAGAAAAAGAACATCATACCAAAAGTAAAATATGGTGGTGGTAATATGATGGTCTGGGGCTGTTTTGCTGCTTCAGGACCTGGAAAACTTGCTGTGATAAATGGATCCTTGAATTCTGCTGTCTACCAAAAAATCCTGAAGGAGAATATCCGGCCATCTGTTTGGGACCTCAAGCTAAAATGAACTTGGGTTCTGCAAAAGGATGATGATTCAAAACACACCAGCAAGTACACCTTTGAATAGCTGAACAAAAACAAAATGAAGACTTTGAAGTGGCCTAGTCAAAGTCCTGACCTGAATCCTATCGAGATGCCGTGGCATGACCTTAAAAAGGCGCTTCATGCTCAAAAACCCTCCAGTGTGGCTGAATTACACCAAGTCTGCAAAGATGAGTTGGCCAAAATTCCTCTACATTGCTGTAAAAGACTCACAGCAAGTTATCACAAATGCTTGATTTTGCTGCTAAGGGTGGCCCACCCAGTTATTAGGTTTAGGGGGCAATCACTTTTTCCACACAGGGCCAGGTAGGTTTGGAATTTTTGTTCTCCCTTAATAATAAAAACCTTCATTTAAAAACTGCATTTTGTGTTTGCTTGTGTTGTCATTGACTAATATTTAAATTAGTTTTATGATCTGAAACATTTAATTGTGACAAACATGCAAAAAATAAGAAATCAGGAAGAGGGCAAACACTTTTTCACACCACTGTATAATGATCATATTTATATTTATATTACTGGTTTTAAAAGTGAGTCAGATTTATGACAAAATTAATCCTGTAAAAATGATACCAAAGGCCAGATTTATTAAGCAGGGCAATTTAGTGTGAAGCTGCAGTGGAAAGGGTGCAGATGGGGATGATCAGTCCTGCTAATGATCTATTAACAATGCACAAATTAATAAACACAGATGCCACTTGTCACTTCATTTTAATGAGGACAACAGTCTACTAAGAGCAACACAATTTAGCATAGGGTCACATACAGGTACAGTAGTCAGTATGTTCGGATAACATTTTCCTTTGGCATTTCACATAAATAAAAATTGTATTGTGAACATTCTCTTCCTTCTACAGTATACCGCATGCTCTCTTTTTATCCCCCTACTATATAATTGTGGCTGGAATAATTATGATTCAGCACTGCAAAACTGTCACCATGCAAGTTAAACTGTCTTGATTATTGTAGAATAATTAAGCGTTGTCATTTCATTTAATTTTAAAAACCGCTTTATCCTTTATAAGGGTCATGGATAGGCTGGAGTCCATCCCAGCTAACTCTGCACAAAGGCGGGCTACCTCCTGAACAGCTCCACAGACCATTACAGACCAACACAGACACAAAACCATTTACACTCTCATTCACAGGCAATCGAGCATATCCAGTTAGCCTAATGCTAGTGCATGTCTTTGCACTGTGGGAGGAACCCAGAGCACCCGGAGGAAACTCATACATGCACCTGGGGAACATGTGAACTCCACACAGAAACTCAGGAACACAGAAATTCATGAACATCTTGCTATGAAGCGGCAGAGCTAACCACAACACCCTGATCTAGCATTTTATTGATAAAAAAAATTGCAACCCATTAAATCTGAGATTATTAAACCTGTTTCAAGATGGGATCTTACAGTGCACCAAAATATGTCATCGTACATTCATCTATGTCACCATAATTTCACTGGTATTGGTAATTTTCTCCTTAAATTCAGTCTCCATTCCTTGTATTTTATTTAATCTATTTTGTATTAAGTGATTCAGCATGAACTTTGTGTGTGTGTGTGTGTGTGTGTGTGTGCGTGTGTGCGTGCGTGTGCGTGCGTGTGTGTGTGTGTCCAACTGATATCGAATAGTTCATTGTTGATGTTATATTGATAGATATTGATAGTCATTATTGTGTGCACACAGCTCCATACCCTCACATTGTTTCTTAGCAGGTAATGAAGCATACAACATGTTTGTTTTCCATCAGCTGCTTTGTTAGCCCTTTCCTCCATTCCTCTGCCTTTCACCAAAGAATCTTTTGGAAGCTTTCCACCCACTGCCTCCTCCAGTGCTGAACAGCACACGGTTTCAGTAGCTTGATTTAAGACATACAGCCCAAAATCAAGAAGAAAAAGAAACACACAAATCATCATGCAGTCCTTTACCCCTACGCCGTTTTTAAACACATCATGCAGCCAACATAATGAGGTTAATTTGGTCAGTGTGGTTTTCTCTGCTTCCTTTCAATTAGCCTCCACTAAAGGCTGATAAAAACATGCATGTGGATGAAATGCACAGAATTGTTCTCATTAGATTGGGACATGAAATGTTAGCTTAAAGAAAATGGTCTAATTTTCACTAAGCGTAGTCTTTGTGCTTGGAGATTTGTAGACACGCAGCATACGTCCCTGGCTGAGCCGTCTTTAACCTATAAGCTAAGGATCGACTCTCCATCCCCTAAAAGCTCATTACAGCCAAGCTAGAGCTTTTAGGGTTTTAGCCCAGGAACAGAAAATTGTCTGTGTGTGCCACTGCCAGGCATTAGTGTGGGAGAGTACACTATGCTTATTGCTTTGCTTTATGTGCATTAGTCTGGCAAGACTCTGGGTGACACACAAACACCTCATTCCACATAAAAGAGTGAGCAATAATAACACAACTTTCTTTAATTAGCACTACATTGTTATCTTTTTGGTTATTTAATGCCGTTTGAGAAGAAACAGATGGTTCATTAATAACAGGCAAATGTAATTTGCAAATTAAACTGTATACTGAAAATATGTGTAGACTGTAATGTATTCTAGTCATTCGGAGGGCATATGAAATTAATTTGCAGAATCTGAATTAACCTTTTATTCATTTGCCTTTTTGACTAGCTGTGAATTTCAAATTTAAGGAGCATAATAATTCTTAAATTCAACAGCTGTATGGAAATGTCTCACTCATTATAGAGGTAATCATTTAGTAGGTAATTATGTAGAATTTGACACTAGTCACAGGAAATACTGGTGAGAAAAAGCATCTGGAAAACTGCTGAACACTTTGAAAAAATTATTAGAGATCTTATTATGTCTTTTATTTTTAAAAAAAGCCAATTGTTGTTTACAGCTAAGAAAAGTGTTTTTCATAGCAACACTCGCACAGTCAGGTGACTGGTCAGCCACATCCCAAGGTTCTTTTCTAATGATGACAAGGCCGTAAGGTTGGTTGTGCGAGTTGTGTATAAGTTTTGCTTCCTACTAACAGGGTTAACTTGTACCTTAATTTTGCTTAGAGGAAGTTCCATGTTATGTTCAGCCACCTCTTACTGTTTTTTATTTTAAAGGTTTTCAGATAACTCTTGAATTTAATATGGTGGTATCCATGGAATATTGTATTACAGTCTGAAGTGGAACCACAGTTCATTTTAGTGGTAAGGGCTAATTGCTTAATCATTTATACACATCTATGGTAGATTTTCATGTTTCATTTCTCAGTGTCATTCTAGCTGTGTTTGGTTCATATAAAATACTTAATGGCTACATGCTAGCTTTTCTTCTGCCCAAGTCTCAAGGAGCACCTGATCCAATTGTGTATATTTATAGTCCTTTTACATTTTTGACTTTACTTTTTTGGCTTTCAGTATCACTCATTCATTTGCCAAAAACTGCAGAGGCGGGGTACACCCTGAACAGCTCACCAGACCCTCGCAGGGCCAACACACACACAAACATTCACACTTGCACTCACATCTTGGGTCAATTTGGAACAGCCAGCTAACCTAATACGAATGTCTTTGGACTGTGGGAGGAAACTGGAGTACCTGTAAGCATGGGGTGGACATGCAAACTCCACACAAAAATCACCGAGCTCGGAACTCGAACCCAGGACCTTCTTGCTGTGATGTGGATGTGTTAACCAGTACATCACCGTGCCTCTGCTTTCAGTATCAGGTAGTTTGTTTTCCAGTGTTATATATACTCCATCACAAGGATATTGGCCAAAACTGTTGATAAACAGTATCAGACTGAAAATGAAAATATGACATTTATGACAATTATCTTAACTGTCAAAACTGGTAAACAGCAGAGGAGGTTTTTGCTGGCTCCGACACTTTCCCAGTTTAATGTAAAAGTCACATCTGTGTTTACCATCTGTTCTGAAGGCAGCAGCTCAGACACTCGGCATGGCTACCTTTATAATTCATCTCAAAGCAAACTTCATTATAACCAAAGGTCAGACAGAGTAAAAATGGACCATAAAAAATACAGAGCTTTGCTTGAAGGGCGAACAACATCTTTGTTGCCGAACTGATGAAACAGCTCTTTGTGTGTGTGGGCTGCTGAGTCATTATTTTTATCCTCTTTTTTTCTTATTAATTTGTGAGTGGGACGACTGAGCTGGTTCAATCTCAGAAGTGTCTGACAGAAGGAGCTAAACAGTAGAAAGCATTTAGCATGGAGTGGATTTCAGCAGGACCTAATTACAAGTCTATTATGAGCTTTCTCACTCTCTCTGTTTTTTTCAGCTCATTGTGATGTTTTGTTTTTAGGTTTGTGGTCTTTTTTTTAATAAATCAAGTAATAAATCCAGCTTCCTTCGATTCCTTCAGAAATGAGATAATTTCTTCATGACTCTTGAAAAGCAGTTTTTGGGACTAAAATCTATAGGCGACATGCAAATATTATGAAATATAGCAAACTATTTATTTTAGTCTGGAGTCTGACCAAAAAAATAAAAAAGTAAATATGTACATCTTCCCATCCATCCATCCCACTTATACCACCCTCAGGGTCACGGGGAACTTTGAAGTCAATCCCAGCTGACTTCAGCCAAGAGGTGAGGCACTCCATGAACAAATCTCTTGCAGTGCTAACACAGACAAAAAAAAGCATCCACACTCACATTTATACGGCAGTACAGTTAAAAGTAGTGATTAGTTGATCTTCCTGTCTTTGCGAGGAAACTGGAGAAAACCTGAAGGAAACTCATACAGGCAGAGGGAGAACATAAAAGCCCTAGTTGAGCCTGAGGATTGAATTAAGAAAGTTCTTGCTGTGAGGTGACACTGCTAACTACCGAGCCAGCGGGGCTCCCTGTAGGTACATGAAATAGATATGTTTAATAAATTAATTTTGGTAAATCTGGATAACTTAGCCTGCTTTATATTTTTTATGATTTTTAATGATTTTTGTCTAGTTGGGGCGGCACAGTGGAGTAGTGGTTAGCACATTCGCCTCATAGCAAGAAATTTCGAGTCTCATACTCAGGCATGTCTGTGTGGAGTTTGCCGGTTTCTCCTGTGCTTGCATGAGTTTCCTCCGGGTACTCCGTTTTCCTCCCACAGTCCAAAGACATGCACATTAGGCCAATTTGCTGTTCCAAACTGCGGTGAGTGTCAGTGTGAATAGTTCATGTAAATGTCTGTGTGTTTGCCCGGCAATGGTCTGGCGAGCTGTCCAGGGTGTACCCTGCCTTTGCTTAGTGATGTCAGAGATAGGTTTCAGCCTCCCTGTGACCCTAGTAGGAGTAAGTGGTTTGGCAAATGAGTGAGTACATTGGCTAGTTGTATATCTGCTAATAGTGACATGGGATATGGGACATGAGTTTCTTTGGGAGGTATAACCTGTAAGGAATTACTCTGAAAGTTGAACATATATAAATATATGCCAAATATACACAGTCCTATATTGTTATACATCTGGACACTACAACATTCATGTAACTATCAACTATTGTACTTTTAAGTATTTCAGAAAACTGTACCGTTTAGAATTTAGACAAAATGGTGCAAAAAGCAAAGCATGATCCAGTGAGCAGCAGCTTCAATCATTTCATTGCGTTTTCTGAAGATTCATTCCATTCATTTTCTGAGCCGCTTAATTCTAATTAGAGTCGCGGGAAGGCTGGCACCCATCTCAGCTGACTCTGGGTGAGGGCAGAGTACACCCTGGACAGCTCGCCAGACCATCGCAGGGCTTTTTGAAAATGTATATTTTTTATTATTTTGTTGTACTGTATTAGTCCCACAAGGGGAATTATTGCCTCTGCATTTAACCCATCCAAAGTGAGCACACACATGTTAACAGTGAGCACAAGCACATTTGGAGCAGTGTGCTGCCACACACATTGGGCCACCGGGAGAGCAGTTAAGGGTTAGGTGCCTTGCTCAAGGGCACTTCAGCCATTAATGTGGAGGAAGGGAAGGTGCAGCTCACAACCCCCAACGCCACACATTTTTTCCTGTTGGTTCAGGAATCGAACCAGCGACCTTTCGGTCCCAAAGCCACTTCTCTAACAATTAGGTGACAGTTGCCCCTCACTATTAGGATAGTAAGAAGGCTAGACCCTATCCCAAGCTGACTCCAAGCAAAGGCAGGGTACAACTTAACAGCTTGCCAGACCATCATAGGGGTCTGATGACGTCTTGTTGAGGTCAGAGGAGAGTGGACTGGTTGAAGTTGACAGAAAGTTTACTAAGCACTGTTCACTGTATTGCAGTATTAAGGTCTCAGCTATTGTAAATAGATAGGATAAAACAGCAGAGGACCACACCAGATTTCACTGCTCTCAACCAAGAACAGGAATATGATGCTACAATGTGTTTGCAAGCTTACTCAAACCTGACAGCTAATAACTGGACTTGCGCCAAGCAATTTTTTTCCCCCAATCTGTGAGCATTTTTTTTTATTTAGGGAACAGCCTATGCTTTTTTTTGTTTTACGAACCTGAAATTGTCTCACAATATTCTTTCGTTAAACTCGGCAATTAATCATGCAGATTAAGATTTAATTTAATGCATGAGTGTGAAAGGAAGATTGAATCAGCGCAAATGTTCAATTATATCCCAGACATAAATAATCTCAAGAAAAGTTAATGACATTAAGTGATTCAATTTTATGAAGCTCGTTTAAAAACACTTAGCTCTGCCTGTAAAAGAGTTTTTGTCTTGGGACTGAACTATGAAGTCTTTGTCATATGCATATGATAATAAAGTAAAAGTTTTTTATTAATAATTCAAAAATAGACTGTGGTATTGCAATAATTATAAAAGTGAAATTGAGTCATTTATTATTCTATTAAACACTGACAGGTTTATTCACCAGCTTCAGCAGTTGATCATCAACAACTTCAACATAGACAAGCCTTCAGTCTCTAAAACTTCATGGAGTAAAATTGTGCAGTTTTCTGCCCTTTAAATATGTATTAATTCACTTGTAAGGACAGCAATAAGTGGGTTCTTCAGTGCTGTGCAAACATCTTAGGCCAGCTATTTATGTGAGTAATGGATAAATGGTGGTGTATTGGTTAGCTCTGCTACATCACTGTACGAGGGTTCCTCTGGTTTTACTCCTACAGTCCT
Source organism: Neosilurus hyrtlii (assembly GCA_028564935.1). Classification (NCBI taxonomy): domain Eukaryota; kingdom Metazoa; phylum Chordata; class Actinopteri; order Siluriformes; family Plotosidae; genus Neosilurus; species Neosilurus hyrtlii. The sequence goes on along the minus strand of JAOUQZ010000010.1, from coordinate 5,344,713 downwards.
AAGAGATGCAGATTTAATGTACAAGCTTCTTGTAGATGTACATATGTGTATGTGAATATGTGTCTTTCTTTTTATGTTACCTACCCTCCACTCCAAACTTAGCTAGGATTGGCTTCAGCTTCCCCTCTGCCCTGACGGATAAGCGGACTAGATAATGGATGGATATATGGATGCTTATAACTGGTACTACAATGCAGTAATTTCCTTGTTAGTATTAATTAACATGAAACAATCTGTCCTGCCCCCAGTGCAGCTAACTGGGTTATCAAATGCCGGCCATCTCTCACTGTCTATGGTGAGAGGCATGTAAAAGAACCATTGCTGATTTTCGTCGAGAGTAGCTGCATAGCCGTCAG
>JAOUQZ010000010.1:5323360-5336450 GCA_028564935.1 Neosilurus hyrtlii | reverse complement strand
TGTGTGTGTGTGTGTGTGTGTGTGTGTGTGTGTGTGTGTGTGTGTGTGTGTGTGTGTGTGTGCGTACATGTGTGTGTTTGCGCATGTATGCACGTGTGTTCATGCATGTCTTGCTGCAGAGGATTCTCAGAAGCAGGACTATAATTGATTTGAATCATAATGGCTTTGGGTGTGATTTATGTGCATCCACACTTGATATTTTCCTCTGCGATCAATAACATGCACTCCAACTGACACCCTCACCCAGAGCTCCCACCCCTGGTCCCATTCGGCCCAACGGGCATCAATAATCCCACACAATCATAACTGCTTCATAACTCATGCCATAATACAGACTGAAAAACAACCGCCTGAGTGTGCATTAATATGGGTGAGTGTGTGGGAGTCATGGTTTAGACAGTGAAATCCAATCAGAGTTAGTGATATCTACCGCCTAAGGCCTAGAATCTTCTGCCGCCGTCCAGCTCAGGCTCATGCGCAATGCAGGGCAAACCTATCTTTATGGTTTCTATTGATGAAGCAGCATGAGGTATAAATAAATTATGCTGCTTTTTGTTCAGGTATAAGACTTTAAAATGGCAGATTGGATTTGGTCACAGTGGTGTTTTTTTTTTTTTTTTTGGTAGATTGCTTAATGCATGAGTCAATATTACATGTGTGATGGCCTGTGAAAACCCTTCACATTTGTGACCTAGTCTGGCAAAATGAGTCACAGTGACCAAAAATTCAAAATTGAGTTAGACATGCCATATTAAAGCTTAGTCTCCTCTTTTAAACGGTATGGCTAACTCAAGTTTGAATTTTTGGTCACTGTGTCTCATTTTGCCAGACTGGGTCACATTTGTGAAGTACATTTTAATACTCTGCAATGGCCTTGTGAGCTGTCTAGGGTGTACTCTGCCCTCCCCCAGAGTTGGCTGAGATGGGCACCAGCCTCCCCATGACCATAATTAGGATTAAGTGCTTTAGAAAATGAACTATGGACGATTTTAATACTCAATCATATATAGTTTTGAAAACTACAGCTTCCCCTGAGCAGAAATAGGTTTCTCATTTACTTGAAACTCAACCAGACATGAAGTTATTAAAAAGGGAGAAAATTAGGTTTTATGTTTGTATTTCAATCTATGTATTATCTTTCCACTATCTATAATAATAAATTCTAAAATACATATGTGACCCGCTACAGCATAATGCGGATGAAGTCGCAAGTTAGTGTTTGAGTAAGAGCCAAACTAAGTTGAAAATGGTCGACCTGGACGAAAACATGGTATTGCCAAAAAAAACACCCTTCAAAGCATAATCTTTGACATGACCAATTTCAAATATCCAAAAACACAATCTATCCATGCTAATATACTTGTTTAAGGAAGGGTTCATGTCCACGTTGTTGTAAAACAAAGGAAATATCCACTTATCTCACTGATTTTCAAATCACTTTTGTGTTTGCTCAGGGTATTTCCTTATTATCCATATTCGGTACCAGAATACTCTCCCTGTTTACAGAATCCCAGAAGGACCTATGAGAAGCCTCAAAACAGACATGACTCCGTGTAAATAAATATAGGTGAAAATGGAAGATGATGGTACGATCACGCTGATTGGTCGAGGGCTGGATTCATTTAGTGTATGGTTGCTAGGGATTTTCAAATGCGGATATACAGAAAATGGTTCGAGAAGATCCTTCAAGTGTGCATCCTCCCTGTGCTTGTATGGGTTTCCTCCAAGTACTTTGGTTTTCTCCAGTAGTCCAAAGACATGCACATTAGGCTAATTGGTTGTTCCAAGTTGTACCTAGGTGTGAGTTTAAATGGTTATGTGCGTGTTGGCCCTGCTTTGGTATGCCAAGCTGTTCAAGATGTGCACTGCCTTTGTGCAGAGTCAGCTGAGATCATGCGACCCTAGTAGGATTTGTAGTTTGACAAATGAATGAATAAATGAGCATTCAAATCCTGAAAGTTCAGCATTTTCTCATTTTCCAGTTTTTATTCTATTCTCATTACAAATCAAATAAAAAAACAATATATTTAAAACCACTTTCATACAAATATGCAATGGTCACCAGATATAAAGCTTAAGCTGGGTCATGCAGACAATATCTGAAAGATGTCTGATATCTGAAATGCCCGGCCACCTGTATGTTTTGCCAAGACCAAAGGAAGTGAGGGAGAGGGGAAATAGATGACAGCCTCCTAGAAATAGCAGTGGCCAAGTCTGTAAATAAGGTGCATTTGTTGAGTGTGACTAAACCAAGGCTACATTAAATGTAATTATAGTGTAGTCTCAAAATCAGTATGGCCAAGAGATGTCAAAGTACACTGTATGACCAAATGCCATGTAGTGTATGTCTTTAGATGTACTTTTTGAACTTCCACTTGCTGATTTTGTCCCTCTTTGCTCTTATAATAACCTCCACTCTTTGAGAGAGGCTTTAAACTAGATTGCGGCGCATAGCTGTGGGGATTTGCTCATTCAGCCACAAGAGCATTAGTGAGGATTAGTTTATCCCACAGGTGTTCTGTGATGTTGAGGTTGGGGCTCTGTATAGGACACTCAGAATCTTTCACTTTAATCTTGGTAAACCATTCCTGTGTCCGAAATTGCTCACTCATTCACTACCCTCTATTCACTCTATAGAGAATTAAATGTAGGGGACAATATATAGTGAGCTCAACTGTGTTAAAACATTTCCGGACAATACTCATCGGCGCTGTTGTGAGATCGTAGTGAGGCTCCTAAACTATTTTTAAGTGCACTTGACTGTTCGTTTATAATTTGTTCTACACTTTGGCTTAATGCTTTTTAAATTTTTTAAATTAAATACAAAAATTACCTACACTTATAGAACAGGCTAATGTTTCTCTGCTGCTGTCTGTTCTACGGTCTGCCAGGCATCTTTTCTAACAGCCCAAATGCAATGCATGATGGTATATATTGCTTGGTTAGTAATATATACACCTTGGTTTACAATTGCTTGTACACTACTTTTCATGATGCATTATGGGATACATTGAGTGCACTATATAGTTTTCATCATACATTCATAAACCACTACAAACTCACTGTATAGTGCACTATATAGTGAACAGTGAGTGATTGTGAACACAGGCCATGACTTTCTAAAATTTGCTTTGGGCCTCTTAGTTGCACTCACTCATTCACTGAACCGCTTACTCGTACTAGTTTGGCGGGAAGGCTGGAGCCTGTATGGTACACCCTGAATGGTTCGCCGGGTCATTGCATAGTCAACATACACAGAAAACCATTCAAATTTGGCATAGCCAGTTAGCCTAATGTGCATATATTTGACCTGTGGGAGGAAACCAGTGCACCTGCAGAAAACTTATCCAAGCATGGGGAGAACATGCAAACTCCACACACAGACACCCGAACCTGGGACTTGGACCCAAAGCCTTCTTGCTGTGAGACAGACGTGTTAACGTCTTCTTGCTGTGAGACAACACGTGTTGACAGACGTGCGCCACAGTGCCACCCTCTCTTAGTTAGTGAAGATAATTTATAATTGTTACCAATTTGGGAAGGCCATGTCACTTTTTAGCAAACATTTGACAATATATTGGATTTTATAAGCATGATAAAAATATTAGTTAATGAATAATAACTTCTCATGTCTTTAATCCTCTCTTCTTTCATCTAGGAGCATATATCCCACGCTGTACGGAGGATGGCTACTTTAAGGCTACACAGTGTCACAGTAGCACTGGGCAATGCTGGTGTGTTGATAAATATGGCAATGAGATTGCAGGCTCCAGGAAACAAGGCAACCCGATTTGTGGTAGGTTCCAGCACAATCCCATAATTACATGAGTGAGGACAGGTTTACTGGTTCAGTAGGATACATAAGACAGTACATATACAGTAACCTGTCATAGCATGATTGCTGAAAGCTCTGCCCACAGAGACGTCCAAGATCATTACTGAATGAAGGATGTCAGATGTGTGTGTGTGTAATGGTAGTGTGCTTGCTTTATAAGACATCAGAGGACCCATAATTTAAAAGGGTGCTGTTTTCCTGTCACATCACTGTTAAAGAGTAAACCAGATGAATAATGGTACTTTTCCTTCTTGCTTACTGAAATATCATATTTTTACAAGAGCTGCTAACCTATTTCACTATTTCTGTGTACCTGTGTGTGTGTGTGTGTGCATGTGTGTGTGTAGAAGAGGATCAGGAGACCTCTGGGGACTATGGCAGTGGGGGAGCTGTCATTCTTCTCGATGACCAGGAAGAAGAAGAGGAGCCTCCACAGAACAGGCGGCGCAGGCAGAAGGAGAAGCGGGGCAGGCTCCACCCCCGTGGGGCCATAGAGGACGATGAAGATGAAGAGGACGACAAAGAAGATGAGATTGGCTATATCTGGTAGCTCCACCCCCATCTCCTGTCAGCCAACCATGGACCCCGGTTGTAATGCACAGTTCTGAAGCCATTCCAACCCCATGATCTGGATCCGAATCTCGAAAAAGCATCAATAACTATATCCTGCATCACCTGTATTCTTGTTCCTTTTTCCCCTTCTCTTTTATGTCTGTATACTAATTTTTGGCTGTTTTAAACAATATACGTAACAATCCGTAAAAACTGCACTAACACTTTCAATATCTGGAAAAAGCAACAATATGCTCCCACTTTTGTTTTTCATTATAGAATTCCAGGTTTTCTTTATTTTTCTTCCTGTATTTCTTTCTATTTATCCCCATCCATAGAGCTCCTAAAGCCATTTGAGAGCTGCAGCTGTAAATATTTCTTTTTCTCTTCAGACAGATGAGGCACTATGTCTCACTCCATCCCAGAGTCTCTCACCTGAGCCTTCTAGAAGAATCCTAAAAGTTCTAGTTCTTCAAATGAAATAAAATATTATTAAATAAGTAAAGGTTCTGGAGTATTTTAGGAAGCTCTAGTGAGACTCTCGACGGTCCTATGCATGTTCCCCACTGTGGAGGCAAGAAGGTGATTTTTTTCAGCTGCTGGCTATTAGAAAGCCAATGAGCATTTTATTTTGTGATACTGTTGTTTTTTTGCTGATGCTCTGCTTCGTTCTGTTGCTGGATGGTCCACACAGTGCTAACACAAGTCTCTATTAAGAAAAGTTGCCATCCACAGGACAGTGTGGTACGGTGATCTTATGAGATCAATCCATGTCATCATTAATCCATCATTCCACAAGTTCCAGTGCTCAGTGTAGGTACCCTTCTTGCCAAGGCATCAAGAACACCAGCCTGGGAAGTACAAATGATGCAAAGCTTTGACTGTTGAAATGTAATTGTCACTGCATTTTCATGAGTCACCCATGATTCAAATTAATTAATTAATATAATAATAATAATAATAATAATAATATTAATAATAATAATAGCTCAGAATGCCTCTGGTTTCTTCCAGACAAGGAAGTTAAAATAAGTGTGGGGAGTCAGCTCTAGCATTGTGTGGGAAATGGCGTCATCACCTCACAATTTCTAGAGCAGTTGTTTTCAGCCCTGATCCTGGAGGACCCCCTGCATTTAATTGCACATTTGAGTGTTTTTCTTGTTCCCAACACACCTGATTTAACCAATTAGCTAATGAACGGCTCTTCATGACTTGAAGTGGGTGTGACATAGTAGGAAAAGCACTAACGTGTGCAGGCCAGGGGGTCCTTTATGACTAGGTTTGGGAACCTCTCCTCTAGAGTACTCTGTTGATTTTCCCAAGTACTTTTAAATGAAATGGATGCAGGTACTTAGTCAGGATTCAGATCATTCTGAATTCGGGTTGGTAACCATACCACGCCATACTATGCTGTCCAGTGAAAAAGCAGAAAAATGTGTGTTTGTGAGTTTGGGGTTTCATGACTACCCATTTTTACTAGTCAACAAGTTTACCAAAATTGCAGTCAACCAGACAACTAGTTGTTATGCAACAAAAGATGAAGTAAGAACGGTTCTTCTGAACAATTAAAAAAAAAACACCAACGATATTCTGTGTTGCAGATTTCAAACGTTCCACTGTGACATGTCAAACAATCCAAGATTATGTTTCATTATTATGACAAGACAATACTTCACCTACCAATGCTCTATGAGTTCCCTCTGGTACTCTCTCATGGTGAGGGCTTTCCGGATATTAGCTTTTGTCACTATCTGATTAGCGAGGACGACCTGCACTGGGAGTCTCTCTCTGCTTAAACAGTCGCTCTGCCAGTGAACGTTGAATTCCTGTGGGTCGCACCTTCATTTTGGAGTTCGTTTACTTGTTCCTAACATTTCTTCAAAGCACAATGTGCTGCTGATTGGCAAAAAAAAAAAAAAAGAAATACTGACAACATTCCTGACGGCATCTATGGTTCTGGTAATTTCTGTTAAGCTCAGCCCTGCTTTTATAGCTAGTTGACGAGTGTGTCCAACACAACCAAGGTGGTGTGGAAACTGTTGGCAGTACTCCATGGCAAGACTCATACTGTTGCCTCCTTTAGAAAGAGCAGGATGTGGTATCCTTGATAACAAAGTTGACAAGCAAGTCTGTTATCTGCTCTCGTCTCTTGTCCGTGGCTGGGCACTGACTTGGAAAAAAATCACTAATGCTAGTCTTCCTCCGTACACTGCGTTGGTAGCTGGTGCTAGCATTATTTCTAAAGTTGGCTGTTGTCAGTGCGTGTTTTATCTTCAGATGACTGAGCATAGCTGAGGTATTTTTCTTGTACTTCTGTCCAGCCGACACCTCGTGCCATCTTCAGTGAAGTAATTCCATAAAGATGAATGTTGGGCTTTTTTAGCCAGAGCACTGAGCTTTATATATAAAATGTGTAGTTCTAGATAGAGCGCAGTAAGCTAGAGCCTTTTTTCCCTTCTTTATTTTTATTATATTGGTGGTTGGTAACATTTGGAAGGGTGCATTACCTCCACCCACTAGACTGGAGAGTGGACATGCGATTAAAAAGACCCTAAAAACTTAGCAGCCATTTTATCCACACACCGTCATTTTGTCCATGACTAGTCGATTGTTGCGTACAGCGCTGACTGGTGGTAAAGGTAGTCGATTAGTCAAGTAGTTGGTGAAACCCTATGGTTTTGTGTGTGTGTGGGTGTGTGTGTCCAAGCCAATAAGTAGCCAAAATGTCCCACAACCACATCACTCCTGTTCTGCCATGAGTTTAAGTTTGATTTAAGCAACAAATAGGATTTCCATCATTCTAACACTTCTTTATGTCAGAGAATTACACTTCCTTATGTCAGTGAAAGGTTTGGAATTTTCCCATGAAGTTTATGCATGCTTGTGTGTAACACTCCATCAGGTTTTTGAGCCTGCCCTTCACCCAGTTCCACTAAATGCGCTTCCATTATGAAATAATAATTATGGATATGGTCAAAAAATAAAAATAAAAACACTTCATGGCCCCTTCGATGTCAAGCTGGCTGCTATTGTTAGCCCGGCTCTGGTACTTTTGCCCCACTCCCTTTGAAGCTGGCAACATTTTATTTTGACAGTCTCTTAAGAAAAATAAATGTTGTAAATACACTATTCCCCCTGCTGTGCTTGGCTGTCAGCATGGTGTGTAAAGAGCAACAACAACAAAAATGCATAGAAATGAAAAGAAACTATTAGGACTAGGTCTTTGCTCCTCTCCATCATACAGAGATAAATCACACTTGGAGGAGATCCATGTATAAATGTCCCGCATGTGACTAGGTGCGAAAGTGGGTGATTAAATTGTTCTGTCGGTTTTAAGGGGATGTTTTAAGGCTCGATGACTCAGACCTGTGTGCCGGGTTTAATAAATCAGATTAAAGATGTCACATAGGTTTAATCATAATGATGTTTCCCTCTGTGGAGTCTGATCAGCGAGGAGACGGATTATAGTGTATTTCATTCCTGATAGTAGAAGTGATTACATCATGGCATTCAATGCAGTGTATTTGTCCTTGTCTCTCAGAGCCACATTTGCATACATCCCTGAGATATTCATCAGCACTGGGAGAAACTATGACAGTGATGATGATCATGAGCTATATCCAGATATACTGTATGTATAAATGTTTTCTTGTCATCTGTCTTTGACATGAAAATACACTTTAGCCATTCAGTGTGCATGTCTGACCTTTAAATTAGTGGCTTTCAAGGTCGGGTTTGGTATTTCTCAGGGGCCAATGAGGTATAACCAGGGGTCTATAAATTAAAAAAATATTACAGTGTTGAAACTCACAACCCATTATTAATTTTTTAGTAATATTATAAATAGATTTATTTAATGATGTACCACCACATAGTGTTACGCACTGGAGTGGATATATACATTGCTTATTTATTTATTAATGGGAGCGTGAAGCAGAGTATATTGGAATAACTAAATAGAAATTTATTTATATAAACATTCAACATGAGGAAAGGAGAGTTTGCTGTACACTCACACTTAGCCCAACACAGTTCATATTAAAACCTATTAAAGGTGCCCATTTATGAGTAGATATCCTATGTGTTTTATTATCCATTATCAGTTAATTCTGGATAAATTCAAAAGTTTCCTGGTGAAACCAACCCAGCATACATGCTAAATATCTCTTATTCACCTGTTTTACATATTATTTTGGTTATGGGGCTTGTTTATGGTAATAATAAGAATAACAAGACAGTATGACTGGAGGAAAGAACTTGTGTGATAACTTGGCAGTGCAACACCAATTCATATAAGGTGGAAAAGGCCAAGATCAAGTCTTAAGAACCGGACGAAGGCATACGATTTCATGAATTTAGATAAAATTAGTGTAATGCATTTTACTCTCTCTCTCTCTCTCTCTTTCTCTCTCTCTCTCTCTCTGCCTGTCTCTCTCTCTCTCTCTCTCTCTCTCTCTCTTTCTCTCTCTCTCTTACACACAAACACACACACACACACTCTATCCGTCATGTTTAAAGTTACTTAAAATCAAGTAGTCCTTGTTCGTGTTGATGGTCACCATTTTGTTATGATGATATTTCTGCAATCTCTCCCAAAGATGGTAATGTTTACCTCCTCTGGATCATTGAGCCCGGTGAAGGACACCGGACACACTTGTACAGGAGTACGCAAACAGTTTCAGAAAGACACTGTGGCTAATTCCATTGATTTTTTCAAAGATTATGTTTATTTAATATGCATAGTGAATGGGCCCCTATAGGCTTAAGGTTAGAAGTTATGATAGCGAACAAACCAACCTTATTGCTGTTTGTTAAGTTTTTGAAGAGCCTAATGCTGCTCTATATGCCAGCTAGCATACTGGGCTTTAAGATTTATTTTGTACTTATTATATTTTTTGACTGGTCACTTAACTTTCAAAGAATTTAATTAAAAGTAAACTAATTTAGCTAATTCAGAAATAAGTTTTAGCTTATAAATAAGGACAGTTTGAACTAATGTTTTCTCTGTGAAAGATTCAGGAATAACAAAATGGCTGCAATAAATATCAAAATTAGTTTTTGTACACATTTGTAGAATCAGCTTAATATTTAAGCTGTCCAGGTGTACTCGGCCCTCGTTCAGAGATGGTTGAGATGGGCACTAGCCTCCCTGCAACCCAAATTAGGATTAAGTGGTTCAGAAAATGAATGAATGATAATCTTAATATTTAACCAAATTAAACATTTTAAAAACAAGTTGGATTGTACTGTTTTTCTGGAAACAAGTCTGTTCTAATTACTACTTATTTAATAGTTATGTTTGATTTAATAGTTACATAAGGAATCTGTAACAGAGAAGGTTAGTGAACCTGAATTTTAAATAACTAAATTTAAATAACCACCCATCTGAAAGTGATATTTTCTGTCTGTTAGTTTATTGATCTGACCTGATCACCATTCAGTGTCTGCCTTGTTTCTATCCCTCTCCATTCACTCTCTCTCTCTCTCTCACACACACACACACACACGCACACACACAGCTAATGCTATTGCAGATACCACTAATGCACCGATGACAGTTAATGGCCATACTTGCAAGAGTCTTCTTTGTTAATTCTCTATATTTTTTACTTTGTAAAGATGATAATAAAGACAACAGATTTTAAAAAAGAAAAGAGTACTAAAATGATGATGTAATATAATACAGTAGTGTGGCTTTGTCCATTTGCATTGCAGATATTGGGTGTATAAGTCCCCTGTAGTCTTAATTGTAATGTAGACCCTTTCCCCTCTCTCGCTCTCCCTCTTCCTCTCTCTCTTTCAGAGTGTGTACTAGTGTTCTCAGTTTTATGCTTGTCTTCTCCCCCTGCCACCCTAATCCTGAGTCCTGCTGGAATGTTGATGTTCTGGGCTGAATACTTTTGTGTTTGTTCAAGTTTTATTTTGTTTCATTTATTTATTTATTTATTTTGCATTTAATTTTTGGAAAAAAAAAATTAATCATCTGTAAAATGATTTCATGAAAAAATGTTTGTCTGAATAAATCTGGAGTCTGTCCTTGTCCACTTTCTCTCAGGCTCTTTCCTTTCTTTATTTGTTTTCTCTCGAAATGATTTAGCCCAGCAATGATTTTCAATAATAGCTTTTCATGCACAGTCAATAGCGTGTTAAGGGGTTGATTTGCTTGGTAAGAGTTTAAAACTGCAGAGCAGCTTAGAGCAAATAATTTTTGCGTAATTACTGTCAGATTAACCATACATGGAGCTGAATGAACAGTATAGGGATGCAGTATTAATAGGAAATGTGGCACCTATGGGTTTGTTTTCAGTGCCTGGTCTGGAGTTTGCTTCAAATAATGTCAATTATTATTAATATTATTATTTTTAATAAAAGGGATGTCATCCGTCATAACCACTCATCCCTAATAATAGGTTATGCTAAGCTATCGATCTTTTGATGTGCTTGACGAGTGTCACTTTCTTATAGCTTTTCTTACTGGTTCCAGAAAGGCAAATTGGTGTTCTTTTTTGTCCAAACGAACCGGTAATGGTCTCAAACAGAGTCATGCCACGTTTTTCTTGAGTCTCATACCTCCATACTTTTTATATACCTGAATAAGACAAAAAAAAGAATAACAAAAAATGTGTGGCAGCTCAAAAGAAGAACAGCTTCTATAGTGTTTAATGCTTGCAGTTAGAAGAAGAACGAAATAAGATGAAGAAATGCATCCCTTAAAAGTGTTTTAAAACATTATGTCTGTATTTCGCTTTGATTACTACTGCACAGCATATTCCTGCTCCCTCAGTTTTACACATGCACAAGCAATTTATATTGTCCGTGTACTGTGCACTGCATATCTGCTAAAATATATTTGGCCAGTTACTCATTTGGCAGGTGATTTCATTTAAAGCAAGAGTCTTCGATGAATGTGGGCCTAATGAGGGCCAAGGAAAGTACTTCAGCGGATCAAATTGAGTACAAATCAATGGGTGAAACAAGAGCCATAAATCTCTGCTTTAGTATCAGTTCATCTATTGCAACAAAACACAAGCATTTATACAAATGATTTACTTAAAAGGAGAATTAAACCCAAACTTAATAAAAAATTTTATTAAGTCTTATTACAACCTTACAACAACAACAAAAAAATAATAAATAAATAAATAAACAAACAAACAAATAAATAAATAACTATTTTAAAAAAACCAAAAAAAAAACAGAGTAATAAATCCAGAGTGTGTGGCACAGGTCAGAAGGGGGCATCGAACATCATTACTAAACAAAACCTACCCCTTAAAATTCACATTCATAGCCATGAGCTAATGTGCCCACTATTGATGTGGTAGATATTTAAATTCTACGGAGCCAAAAATGAATAATAGAGCAGCACTAATTGAGTGTAGGGTACCTTCACCACACAGTATGGATAATGTAGCAAAATAGGTCCTATTGTGGGTACTGGCTGCAATTGCCAATCGGCTCATCTTACTGTCTGTTCTATAGTATATGAATATGACAAAATTTGTGAAAACTCTTAAAAAAATTTTTCAAGGTCAAAAATAATTGTCTTATTTGTCTACAATAAGTCTATGTATGGTCTCCTAATAGTGTTCCATAGTAATGGCATGTCTTTTGACTGTCTTTTGGAAGTTATAGGTGCTTAATCTCCAAAACTTTCCAAAAATCTCCACCTTTGACCCAGAAATTCCAAAATCAGATAATCTCTGGTGCGCTAGTTGTGTAGAGTCCCAAGCAAGTTTAGTAAAAATAGCTGCAAAGGTGGTCAGAGATTTGTTCACAGACAAGACTACAATACCTCCTCCAAATCTTAATTTTGGATGGAGGTAAAAAAAAAAAAAACAACAAAAAAAAAAAACAGAAATACCATTATTATTTGTACCTGGAAATAAATCAGGTAATGCAAATTCAACCTTGTATTATACAAAACTAAACAGTAACATTTAGTGTGCCTCTATTTGTCAAAAACCAGGACACACCCATTTCCCACCTTGTTCATCTCCTTCCCAAACGTAACGCCACATTTTTCCTTTTTCTTTGTACCACTTAGAGCACTCTAACAGGTAGTGTTGTCGTGGGAGCTCTCGAAAGCCCCATTCATTCTGGAGTTGTTTATTGATCTGGGATCTCTGATCTCCTCTGTCACTTAATGGCCGCCTCATGTCAGACAAACAGTGACGCGTGATTCTTTTCACAGGCAATTTCAAGGGATTTCCCACCTTCTGGAGAGTTTAAAAATGCCTGTCTTCAGTATTTCACTGTTTTTCCCCCTCAGGCCCTGTCAGAAAAAAAAGACATTTAAAACACCCCTAGTGTGCTGAGGATAAATCTAGCATCTGCCAGTGTTTCTGCCTCCTCCAGAGAATGATACAGCAATTATACTCAATCTGCTTTATTTAGTTATTAGCTGTTATCTTATGACTGGCAGCATGAAAGGAAGCATTGTAAGGGGAAACGATTATGCTGGATTTCTTTCTACACTCTACAAGTTCTTTTTTGCAATGAAAGTGTGGCAGATCATCAAGGTAAAACTCCTAACACAGCCTCTTGAGAGCTGGTGTGTTACCTGTTTACCTCCTGATACATACGTATAATGGGCTTGATTTGATTTATTTTTAATGCTGCTACAGTCCATTACTTTTTTTAACACTTATTCTTATATATATATATATATATATATATATATAAGAATAAGTGTGTGTATAT
>JAOUQZ010000010.1:5296467-5307612 GCA_028564935.1 Neosilurus hyrtlii | reverse complement strand
TGTGTGTGTGTGTGTGTGTGTGTGTGTGTGTGTGTGTGTGTGTGTGTGTGTGTGTGTGTGTGTGTGAGAGTGAGTGAGTGAGTGAGTGAGTGAGTGAGTGAGTGTGTGTATTTGTGTGTGTGTACTGGTCCTGTGATGGTCTGGTGAGCTGTTCACAGTGTGCCTGCCTTCATCCAGAGTAGGCTGGGATAGGCTCAAGCCTCCCTATGACCCTACACAAAGTAAGCGGTTCGGCAAATACAAATGAATGAATAACAAACACTGTTTGTTAGCATTATAAAATAACTCTATTATAAATAGTATATATAGTATAAAAAAATATAGTATAAAAAAAAAATTAGAAGTATCATAGCATGTTCTGTCACTAGGTCGAAACATGCCTAAACTCTTTTGTACACTATTCTGAACAAATAATCTTGGTTTGCTTGGGTGAATGAACTTCCCTGCTCTGCTCTGTGGTAATGTTGAGGAAATACGATAATCTCATGGGAGGGTTATTAAAAAAAGATCAATGATTTGTTGTTTTCATTGTTACTTAAATGGACTTCACCCATGAATATTGGTGGTTGTAGCCCACAAGACACTTTACAGTAGATTACAATAATTCCCCCCAATTATCCCCCCTGCACATTGTACAAACTATTGTTCAATTGTTGGTCATTTCACCAATTCCATTCCTTCGAAAGTTAACATCTATGCTGAAAGAAAAACTAGAAACCAACTTTGGCAATGGCCCCTGTGTTCGTTTGCATTTAAACAGAAATATCTACTGACAGATCAGCACTTTTACTCCATGAGAATTTGATAATCTTTCTATATAAAAGCTCATGATGATGAAGTGACTGTTAACATCCTTTCTCAGCTAACACTGGGCAGGTGGCGGGCTACATCCCGAACAGCACGCCAGACCATCACAGGGTCAGCACACACACATACACACACAACCACACACCATTCACACTCATGCCTGGGGTGATTTGGAATAGCCAATTAGTCTAGTGTGCAGGTCTGAAGTTACCAGAGGAGGCAAGCATGGTGAGAACATGGAAATCCCACAGAGAAACGCATAAGCCCAGGACTCAAACCCAGAACCTTCATGTTGTGAGGCTGAGGTGTCCTTGGACCATGCCGCCCTAATACAAATTCCCCATGAAAAAAACATTTTGTAACCAAATCTTTTGGAACAGCTCAATAAATTTTAATTACTGAAAAAAAATTATTCTTCCGGAGGCTATTACATTTTTTTTTTAAATATGATAAATTAAATCTTCCCGAAGGAATGTTCTTTTTACACTTGCATACATCAGATGTTATATATTAGATATTTACTTGTAAAATCTAACAGGAAAACATGTTGTACTTTGCAGTACGTGTGTCATTCAATATCTTTCAGATCTCGTATAATACCTTAGATTTTGTTTGAATTATACTCTAATAATTTCTTAAGGGCCCATAACAGGTTTTAAATTAGTCTTCAGTTTTTCTTGCGAATTTATTTTCCACAAACAGTTGCACACGTTTGCAACAGTTATAAGCATTTGCAAACACTTGTAATATGGGTCGCTAAAGTTCTTTAGTTTGCCAAGTAGCAAATGTTGAAGATGGATACCAAATGTTGATAATTGTCGCCAATGATAAATCCAAATATCGTAACGCTCATCAGTATTTTCTGCTCTGTGAGACACCAGCATAAGAAAACTCCTTCCTTTCCATATGCTTATCCACATGCTCTAAGGTTTGCTGATGGAGTTCTTGTCATGCATCCACAGGAATGGAACCCATTGGTGAGAATAAAAAAATTCCTATTACCATGTTCCCATTGCCCACGAGGACACATGCTTTTTTGAGATTTGCCTTTTAATTTTTTTCCCCCCATTTTTCTCCCCTAATTTAGTAATATCCAATTCCCACCCATCACCTTTTTCCTTCCCCATCACACGGCCTCTTTTTGAACCACCCGCCACTTTTTGAACTGTTGCGCATGCGTATTTGGGGGCGGAGGGAAAGCGCTATCCACCCCCCCATACGAATGAGCTCACAGATGCCCATGATTGGCTGGTGATCGCTGTGAATGACAGAGAAGTGAGCATATGCCACCCCTCCCTCCCGTGAGAGCGGATGGCTGCTCCCGGTCACGGATGGCTGTGGCATCAACCCAGATTCGAACTTGGGATCTCTGGGTTGATAATCGCGCACCTTGTCGATGCACCACTCGGGAGCCTAGATTTGCCTTTTAAGGACATTTACTCGAGTTCAAGGTTTAGCTTTCATTCCCTCTATGTCCATGGATATTTTCAAGATCTAAATGGCCTTGCCTTTCCTGATGATCAGAGTCATTAGGTTACTGTTTAATTTGACCAATAAGGAAAGAGCCACCCTCCTAACACAAAATAGCCTACACAAATATTTAAACTGAATTCTGTTCAATCTTCAGGTTTTTCTTGCTTGTGTTGTCACTTTTTTTGACAACACTTTCTTGTTTGTGCTCGTTCCCACAGATGCCCAATATGTAAATTATTAATTCAACAACATTAAAGCATCATGGCTTGTCAGCATACACAAAAGCTCCTTAAACTGGACCATCCAGAGTTAGCCTCACAGAAACATCTCTGCTTGTGCTTCTTTCAGGAAAAGCCGGACAGTGACAATGCACAGGATTCACAGACCCTCAGAATTCTATAGAATACACGTCCACCTCGGCTGCTGATACTGACCCCAGTGCACAGAAATGACTGATAAGGTTTGTTGGATTCCAGTGCTACTTTCCCTAGTGGGCAGAACACCTTGGTCATCTCCTCACCATTCGGATCTGGTAATCCCATTTGAACAAAAAGATTTGGTTTCCCAGCCATCTTATATGTTTGCACAAGGGCTGAAAACTGCAATTAATTCAGGAAACATTCTTACACTCTACAGCCAGTTGCACCCAGGCATTATATACCCATGGGTGTAAAATCTGGACTGTTAGGCAGTAACAGGGTCCAAGCTACACAATGTGTATAGGGTGACCATTGCAGTGTGTCTCAGATCTTAAGGATGCTTAAGAATTTATTCATTTATTTTACTTTTTATTATATATATATATATATATGGTTGATTAGATGATTTACAGGCTATTTATACATTTGAAAGGAGAAATGTGTAGGATGGCATATTGTCTTGTAGCCGTGTCTCACATATGCATCTCACCTCTATTAGAGCTGCTCATGGTGGTCATGCAGAAATGAACTTGTTCAAGCCTGAACATTTTTGAACTTGAGAGCAAAGTGCAAAATTAAAATGGTGTGAAACTTCAACAAATGTTTGGCTGATTAAAAATAAACTACTCCACTTAAAAAAATTATAAATGTAGTTTTTTTTCTTTTAAACCCACCCATTCACTAATAAATAGACTGTGTTTTATTTTCCATTAATTGTTAACTGTTTGCTTCCTTTGTGTCTGTTCTGACTTGATGGCAGCAGCGATATGTTAATTCTGTGCTCTTGCTCACCTCAAGATGCTACTCACTGTCATTGCGCCCAGTGCAGGGGTTACTGAGACACGCGTTCTTGAATAACCAAAGTGCTTCAGAAAGTCATCAGGGCCGATTCAATTTAGTTTCCAGGAGATAACTCTGTATTTCATTTTTATTTAATATGACTGGTAAGAGAATGGGCCCCTTAAAGCATACACATTCTCTTGCCCAAGGTGGACGCTGACTGCCATGAACAGTGTTAACTACATTATTAAATATTAAATGCCTGCATCCATTAGGTTCTTGACTGGAACAATAAACGTAGTGGCTTCAGTCATTGCATATAGAGCATGTAACAAAGGTGAGGTAATTAGATCTGCATAATAAATTAATGTTGTCTTTGAATAAGCATGTAACACTGTACAAATATTTAGTATACAGTTTTAATTTGTAAATTACATTTGGCTGCTGTTAATGAACCATCTGTTTCTGCTTCTCAAATAGCTCATCTTCTCAAATAATATAAATAACCTAATGATAAATGATGGAATCCTAATTAAACAGCCATGCTAATATTGCTCACTGTCTTATATGGGATTTGATTTGTGTGTGAGAGATCCAACATCTTCCCACACTAATGCAAATAAAACATTGTGTGCTCTCTCCCACATTGATGGCAGTGTTGCACGTAGCAATTTTCTGTTCTTGAACAAAAATCCTAAAAGCTCTAAAGCAAGTCTTTTTGTCTATAATGGGTTTTAAGTCTTTGCTGGCTGTTAACTAAAAGGAAACAGGGGAAAAAAGCACAATGACCAAATTAAACTCATTATTTTGGGGACACAAGTTCAATATGAATGAATATGCATATTGCATGTTTATCTTTTTATGTTTAAGAATAAAATATTGTCTTGTGGGGGTGTACAAGGATGAGTGAAACAGTCATTTGACTCTGGGCATGATTTAAATCAAAATGCGCGTGATAGAAAAGGCGGAAGGTGGAACGCTTCCAAAAAAAGCTTTGGCGAACAACACATGAAGGTAGAAAAGGGATAACAATGGGGCTGAAGGAAAATAACCATGCTGTGTGCTTCATTACCTGCCAGAGAGATTGACTAGGGAGAGGAACATACAAATCCTTTCTTAAAGCAGGAGCTTACACAAGCAAAGCTGCGCACCAGCATGATGTTAGTTGTTTGTTGGTTGCATGAAAACAACCAGAGTCACAAAAATTCGCATTGACTTGAGTTCACAGTGGATAATCCCAAATGCCCTACTTTCAGGTTGGATTTCTCATCACTTGATAATCATTTGCTGTTGATTAGAATGGCCGCACATGCACAGCCCACAAATGAATGCAATTACTGTGGATTGTACCACATTGACACTGAGATTGTTCTTCCCTGGATACAAACTGGCTTTACATCACTAAAACCACTAAACAGTCGATAGCATGAAAAAGGTAGATGTAAAATTATAGTGAATTCAGAAATGCCTTCCATACAAGTTCCTGGTTATACAGTTGTACTTCGGTAGTACTTGGATTAGCACTATGTTACACAAAAACAAAGAAAAAACCATCACCTCATAGCCATTATGTTTTGACTGATGGTGTACCTAGCCTGTGTCCGAGTGAACCAGTATAAGAAAGTATTCACTGATGGTGACTTTAAAGCGCTTCTGTAAATTGCTCCGGATAAAGGAATCCATCAAATGATGTAAAATGTATTTTCCTACAAGAATTCAGCACTGTGGTTTAGTGATTAGTACTGTCACATCACAACAGGCAGGTACTGGGCTTAAGCATGTTGGTTGACTGTGGGCTCTTTGTGTGTGGAGTTTATGCATTTAAAATTCTATGTCACGGAAATGTTCATCCCCGAATGAGCAATATACAATCATTTTGATAGCACGTGAGTACAGCATTATTTTCACCATTTTGATTAAAAACTCCACACAGAAACACCCTCACTCAGGGCCTTTGTGTTGTGAAGAGGACATGCTAACCACTGCGCAAAACCTTATCTAAATAATAATAATATTATCTAAATTTGCACTGAATTACCTGATATAAATGTAAGAAGATTGTTGTTATTCAGGAGGCAGCGTCCACTGCTGGTGAGGAAAGATAATCAGCGAGATTATCTTTCCCCACCATAATCAGAGATGACCTGATCTATTTGCATATTTAATGTGTTGCAGGATTCAACAGTTTGAGCTTCCTCTAAACAATACCGTCATGTCTCAAAAACCATGTTACCCACCTGCAATTTTCTGTTTTCCTTGTTGTAAATTTTCCCTTAAATAAATAAATAACGGGCTTCATTCACAGGGAGCTCCTTTGTCTTTGTGAGCGCTGATCCTATTCCAACTTCAGACATGTCCACTCCATGATAAATTGTAGAGCAGGCTCAGGATACCTGAGCACTCAGGGAGAGGTAAAATGTTTTTCAAAGATCGTAATGCTTGGATAGATGAGGTTGCTCTGAGGAGAAAAGTCATGCAGTATGAGTTACTTTATCATGCCTGGGCAGCATTTAGTCTTCATAACCCCCAACTCTTCTTTTACACATACTAGCAATTCACACTGTGAATGACTATGTGTGGGATAATTGTAAAGAGAAAATTCAATCAGAAAGTCCAGCTTAGGCATACAGTAGCTCAGATAATCGGCCAGTAAACAATGTGACGTTCTTTTCAGCTCTTCAAATGCGAGAAAGTCTACTCCATCTAATAGCACATCACTAATTAAAGAGGGGAAGCTCATATGAATGAACTGAACATTAATTAACACTAATTTCCACTTCCTTCTGTTTCATTGTACTAAATTGACTCTAAACATCCATTCACTGTCTAATCACAGAACACTACAATTCTCAAGACACTGCATGCTTCACTGCATGCTTCACTTCCAGGCATTCCTAATAGAGGTATGACATGTAAAATTGTCATGAAGTACATTCAGATAAAAAATGATGGATCATTGACAGCCTATACTTACCACATTCATATACTACAACAGAGTGAAAGAACAGCATTGATATAACAGTGTTTGAGCAATAAGAAAATGCCACAAAAAAGATAAGACATATTTGGGCAAATTTACATTTACAGCACTTGGCAGATGCCCTTACCCAGAAAGACTTACATTTCTGAACAGTTGAGGGTTACGTGCCTTCCTCAAGGGCCCAGCAGTGGCAGCTGGGTGGTACTGGGGCTTGAACTGCCAACCAAGGTTGACCAATATGTATGACAAAAGCAGCGATAATCTGCTAAAAAATTAGACTTGGTTTCTTAAAATAATTTTACTTATACAAGATTCTTTTCTCACCTAATTGCCCTAAGGTCCACTGTGCAAAATGTCCAACTACTTCTTCTCGCTGGCGTTTATTAGCGGTTGGCAAACAACAAATTACCGCCTCAAACTGGACCAGAATGCCACTCAAAAAAAAAAATTCTTTCAAATAAATGCGTTCGCCTCAACTAATGAAATAAGGCCTGATAACTTTCACATCTTGAGTTCTTTTTCAGTAAATCAGTGAGATCCAGTTTAACTTTCTTTCTCTTAAGGTTTTGAATCATTTCTCTTCTTTCTTCCTGATATTTCTGACAGTATAACAAAACATGTCCTATGGTCTCATCTTCTTCACAGTAATCACATTTCCCAGTAAAATGTTTCAATATAATGAATAATGTGCTGTTTAAACCAGTGTGTCCAAATCTGAGCCGTGTGATAAGTGTCTCCTCTGCCCTGTTTCTCCTTGTACTTCTCATTTCTCCTGTTTTCCTTTGGACTTTTTGGAACCATCGCCCTTTCCTTTCTTCCTCCCATTGTTTTGCCATCTCTCCTTCATTTTCTGTTTTATTAACTTCTTTATTTCTGCTTGACTGAACTTGATAACTAAGTCTACTTGAATACATTTAGTAGCTGCCTTAGCAGCCTTATCTGCCATTTCATTTCCTTTAACCCCATAATGTGCTGATATCCATAAAAAAATGTACCGTTAGCCCCATCATTCTTATTCTGTATATTGTTTGCTGAATTTCTATTAAGATGTCTAGTCTGCTGTCTGAATGGCTGTGCTGTAAACCTATCAATGATGAACTCGAATTTGAACAAATTACTGATTTTAATGGTCTTGTGTCTATTCGACCCACTGAACAGCTAATAATACTGCAAGCATTTCTCCTGTGTATATGGAAAGTCCATCATTTATCATTTTCCCTATTTTGATATGAAACTCTGGCACTATAAAAGCTACCCCAACTTGACTAATTGTATTCTTGTCTGTATAAATCTGAACATAATGATAATATCGGCTAATATGTTCCTGCACTATATGTGAGTTCAAAATGAACTCCTTGACTTTATTTCTTTTTTCCAACAATGTGAAATCTACTGTAGCATTTGGAAGTATCCATGGCTGTATTGCTGGTACCTTTACAGTTTGACTTATATTGAACTGATCTATATTGAGTTCTACTGCTTTCTGATTCACAGTCCAACCAAAGCTCTAAACCTATTTTATTTTGTTTCCCCAGCAAGGTTGAACTACCTCTTCTGTTGGATGATTCTGTCCATGACCTTGTAGATGTGCTCAGAAATTAAGTGATAGCTGTTTTCTTCTAAGTTCAAGTGGCATTTCTCCCATCTCCACCTGTAATGATGCTGTGTATGGCCCATGTAACCCTCTCATCAAACCAAACACCGAGATATCTGAATTGTTTTACTCTTTCTAGTTCATGATTATATAACTTCAGCTTAACTTCATCCCCAACTCTTTTTCTTGTAAAAATCATTGTCTTGGTCTTATCCACTGAAAATCTAAATCCTCGTTTAAATGACCTCTCACTTTTGAAATCACTTCCTGCAGTTTTCGAACTATAAACTCCAAATTCCCTTCTCTGTTCTACATTGCCCCATCATCTGCAAAAAAGTCAAAATCCCATTCCACCGCTTACATTCTTAAAGACATCATTTATTATTAATGAGAATAATAAAGGACTCACTACAATCCCTTGTGGTGTTCCATTTTCTACTGTATATCTCTCAGAATTTTTTTCTATCCTTACTTTTATTTGCCTTCCCGAAAGAAAACCCTTTATCCATCTGTACATCCGGCCTGTAATACCCAGTTTTCTTAACTTTAATTAATAAACCTTCCCTCCACATCATATCATATGCTTTTTCAATATCAAAAACACAGCTACCACATTCTCTTTGTGTACTTGGGCTTTTCTGGTATAATGTTCTAACCTTTAAACTGGATCCATGGTGTTTCTTCCTCTCCTAAAACCACTCTGACACTGCAATATATCCCCCTGTTTTTCTGTATAGCATATCAATCTTTTATTAATAATTTTCTCCATTATATTGTAGATACCCCCAGTGCATCTAACTGGGTTATCAAATGCCAGCCATGTCTCTCACTATCTATGGTGAGAGGTGTCTAAAAGAACCATTGCTGATGTTTGTCAAGAGAAGGCTGCATTGCCGTCAGCGTGTTTCTGCCCTGCAATGGCCTGGCGTGCTGTCCAGGATGTACTCTGCCCTCACCCAGAGTCAGTTGAGATGGACGCCAGCCTCCCTGCGACCCTAATTAGGATTAAGCACTTCAGAAAATGAATGAATGACTATTACTGCTTCCTTCCAGCTTTGTGGCAATTTCCCACCTTCCCAAACTCTACTGTATACCTCCAATAACACATCTTTAGATGACTCACAAAGATGACTTATCATTATATAACAAATCTGATCTTTCTCTGGTGCTGTTAACTTGGACATCTGAAGAGCTCGATTCAACTCAAATTAACATTCATATTTTTAAATGATACATTAAGTAAATCATTTGTATCTTCTTCATGTTCTAATGATTCATTTTCCTCTTTTCCCCTCTACAGTAATATTGTCTAAACTATGAATTTTAACAAAGTTTTTGCCATCAGGTCTGCATTCTCTTCCTGTTTTACCACTGTAATTTCTCCATCATTTAGGATTGGATATCTATACTCTCTTTCAATCACATTCATTCTTCTTATCATTGTCCACACCTTACTGATCTCTGTTTTCCTTCCCCCTGAATTACAAAATCTCCTCCAAAAATCCCTTTTTGTACTTTTTATGGTTCTTCTTACAACACCCTGTAACCTTTTATATTCAATAAGATTCTGAGAGCGGTGATTCCTTTTCAACATTTTAAAAGCTTTATTCCGAGCCTTAATTGCTTTATCACATTATTTTGTCCACTATGGTACAATCTTCTTATTGTTCTTACCTCCTTTCTTCTTTATAGATCAGTTCACTGCTTCCAAAAGAGCACAACAAACAGAGAGATTTATATCATCGACTTCGACATTCAGATCAATCTTTTCCCCATTCCTGATCAATAACAAATCTAAATGATTCCCAATCCACACTACTGAAACACTACTTTCGTACACCCTCTGTATCATACTTCACTACTTCCAGATTTATTTCAGACATTAAAGGATAGTGGTCACTTCCTACTGTTGTACCTTTAACTACTTGCCATGTACTCAAACCTGCCAGTGAATTTGAAACTAGTGTGAACAAGTTCATCCATTGACTATAATGACAATCTGGCACATGGGTTGTAAACATTACCAATTTTGACACTTCCTATTCTTGGCCAAACTTCAACCACTATATATTCTAACTGTGTTCCTTCTGCCAAAACTCTATACTAAATCCCTTTTTTCATAAAAGTTACACATCCTCCTCCATGACCCTCCCATCTATCTCTATGAACACCATACCATATCCTCTGATAACAAAATCCAAAGTTGGTTTCAGCCAAGTTTCCTGAATACAAATGATTTCAGGTTTCTTACTGAGATCTTTAATGATTGTCTTAAATTCTTGTCCATTTGCAATCAAATTTTGAGCATTTCACTGTAAAATAATCATACTGTCCTCTCTCCTGACGTTCCTGGCTTCTGATCTCCCCCTAGTCCTTTGTTAACATGTTCCCAGGAAATGCCTTTCACACCAAAGAATTTCTCTGCTCCCTTCACTATTATTTTAATCTTCTGATTTGTGTTTTACTTGGGGGAGCAACATTATTGACTTGAAGGAATACACGACATCAATGACCAGCTACATCAGGAAGTGCATCGATGACATGACCGTCTCCAAGATCATCACACACTCCAGCCAGAAGCTGTGGATGACTGTAAAAGGGCATGCTCTTCTGAAGTGAAGAGACGCCATCTTCAGAGCAGGGGAGAGAGCGACTCCCGGTGCATGTGGCAAGACATTGAGGGGATCACTCACTACAGGACAACACCACCTGCTTGTGACAGTGATGCCTCCTTTCCAGACATGCTGAACAACGTCTACACTCGGTTTGAGGCACAGAACAACACAACAGCAAGGAACACCATCCCTCCTCCTAACGACCAGGTGCTCTGTCTCACCATGGCTGATTACCCACCGAAGTCATTCCTGGCACAGTGCTCAGGGAATGTGCAGAGCAGCTAGCCAATGTTTTCACTGACGTCTTCAACATCTTGCTGAGCAGCTCCATCATCCCAACGTGCCTCAAGACAACAACCATTGTCCCTATGTCTAAGAAGTCTACGGTTTCCTGGACTGTAAAGACACATATGTATGAATGTGTACAAATGCTGACTTTAGTTCAGCATTCAACACAATCATCCCTTAGCAGCTGAT
>JAOUQZ010000010.1:5199232-5217690 GCA_028564935.1 Neosilurus hyrtlii | reverse complement strand
GGGGGGGGTGTAGACCTCAGCCGAAAGTTGGACTCTGTGGACAGAGATGGAAGGAGTCAGAGAAAAAAAAAATAAAAGAAAGATCGATGCAGAGAATGAGAGATGGAGAGAGACTCAACAACAGAGAGTGTGAAAGATGCTGACACTACAGTACACCAGGGTTTAAGGACTCTTCATGATGTTCCACTAACAGGCCTCTTCACTTGAGGAGCGATAAAACATCAAAACACTGAGCCAAATGTCACAGACCTTTTCTCACTGCTCCTCCGCACTCACGCTCTCTTTCCTCTCTCAGATTCTTTCTAATGAGTGGCATGCAAGCACAGAGAGCCCAGAGCAACACACACATAATAAGAACGAGGGCATGAGCAAAGGTGAGTTACTAACAGTAGATACTCAATAATTAACACACACACACACACACACACACACACACACACCTCCTCATTGCAGCCGCTTGAAGCTCATATAACCACTTACCCAGAATCCCTCACTGTTCTATTAAATAAAACCCTTAACACAACCGTAATTGCTATATGTGGTGTTTAGCTTTACAATAAACTCATTATAAGAAGAAACTCACAGCTCTAGCACTCACACGTACATAGCAGAGTTCAAGCCATTTCAAGTAATTATTACATTATTTTTCATGTTACATCACTTTAGATGTTGTTATTTTGCACCCAAAGCCTACAGTTCTTGCCCATATAAAGAGTAATATATGAATTTTCGACTGCAGTAAAATTGCAAAGTGAAGGATTGGAGAAACCACTAATCTGATGTTTGCTGTTAACTAACTCTTTCAGTAAGAGATAAGAAGATAAGTGAAGACATGTGACCCATCACCACAAAATGAGTTTTAATAACCCAACTGAATTTTTGAGTGAATTCATTTTTAATTAAATCGGTTGCAATAAGTGTGGCACAGTGGCGTAGTGGTTGGTACGTCCGCCTCACAGCAAGAATGTCCTGGGCTGATTTCCCAGGCTCAGGTGTCTCTATGTGAGTTTCAGTGTTCTCCCCGTGCTTGCATGGGTTTCCTCGGGGTACTCCGTTTTTTTCCCACAGTTCAAACACATGCACATTATGCTGACTGGCTGTTCCATATTGACACTAGATGTGAGTGTGAATGGTTGCGTGTGCGTTGCCCTGCCATGGTCTGGCGAGCTGCTCAGGATGTACCCCTCCTTTGCTCTGTGGTGGCTAAGGATTACTGCCCTATATACTGACAGCCCACTGGTCCGACAGTTACCACCCTTTGGTCCGACAGCCCTAACCTTAACCCAACTGAACTGAGTATGGTGCCCAACCAATTTAAGCAAGGTGCCCATCTTATATGTGTACAGCTGTTGGAACATAGAGCCATCTTCTTGGCTAAGATAGGCACCAGCCTCTCCGCGACTCTAGTAGGATTAAGCAGTTCAGCAAATGAGTGATTGACTGAGTGGGGGTAGTTATAATAAGAAACATTTTTGTCATATCTTTATCTTATTTTGTCTGATTTTGGGGTTAATAGTACCCTCGACAGCACTCAGTTGTGAATAGCCTATGTGTTTTATTTTCCATTATCAGTTCGCTTTCAATACAGAAATTTCTTGGAGAAACCACTCTAGCTCACAGGCTAAGTATCCAAGTAAGAGGCAGAAGAAGGTGATTCGATTTTAAGAGAAATGAAAAAGATGGCAATGTTTACTATCATCGTGCCCATTGCAGGGGTCATTGATACTCTATTACAGTAGTATGTTAAGTAGATGCAATATTTGTGTTTAAGAAATAGTCAAGAAATAGTCAAGGGGTTTTGCTGTGCGAGAGAGATTTTTTTCAAGGGCGGTGCATTCACTCTCCATTCCAAAAGTAGCTTGAACAAACTCTAAAATCCAACATGTCTCCCTGGTGCAGCTGTGTGGAGCTCATTATCTTCCAGAGGATTTCTCACTATCAAAGTTCTGCTCCACATGTACACAGCCTGATCACACAGCACCTGGGGACTGGCTTAAGACATGAAGTGTCCAAATGTGTGTGTGTGTGTGTGTGTGTGTGTGTGTGTGTGTGTGTGTGTGTGTGTGTGTGTGTGTGTGTATGAATCATATATGGTCAGATTTCTTTCAAACAGAATGGATAAAGTTGGTAAATGGTTGTTGCTCATTTCAGCTACCATCTCCACATTCATCAGGAAGGCAGTGAGATGTAACAACCGCAAACATACACAAACATGGCCGGCCTGTAGGGGTAAAGTGAAGACATGGACATCTGAACACAAACAAAAGAGACAGCAACATTCTTGCTGACTTTATAGCTCAGCTCCGCTCGAGACCCTCATCTGTATTTTACCTTTATCTCCACTGTTTCAGTTTTAATTCTAAAAATATATATTAGTAATATTAATAACTGCCTTGGTCTGGATAGCTGTTTAGGATGTAACCAGCTTTTGCCCAGTGTTGGCTGAGATAGGCTCCAGCCTCCCTGAGACCCTGGTAGTAGGATTAAGTGGTTTGGCAGGTGCAGTGAAGATTATACACCACTACTTTTGTCTAAAAGGGCTAAAATTACTTCTTTATCATTTTTTTGGTGAAAACGTATTGAACAATGCTATTGTAGCAATGAGAACCAAAAAAATAATTCTGACAAGTTTAATGAGGTTAAGTATAGCTAAACAAAGCAAAAACAAAAACACTGAAAATACCAATTTTTCAGAAAAATTTCAAGGTGACGCAAAGTTTATTCTTCTTTTTTATATATATAGCATGAATGAACTTCAATCCATATGAAATGGTTTAGTGAGTGAAGAAATTAAAAAATATGTGAACCCTATGCCTGAAAGGTTAAATGCTATAATCAAAGTAAAGGGTGGCCACAATAAATATTGACTTTTTTCCTCAAAAAAGAGACTGTTATTTTTATTTTACTATATATTGATGATCTTGACTCATTATCATCAATATGATTCAATATTCCCTGAAATAAATACTTGAATAGTACTTGGTTTCTGATTTATCTTCATTTACTTAAGTGTATAATCATCACTGCATTACTGTATTTTTTTTTTATTTATTCACTCGCTAAACCATTCCATATTATTATTATATTCATTTAATATTATATTCATGCTATGCAAAAGTAAAAAAAAACTAAATAAAAGTTGCAACACCGTTCAATTTTTTTGAAACATTGGTATTTTCAGTGTTTTTGTTTATTAGCCATACTTTTACCTCAATAAACTTGTCGGAATTATTTTTTTGGTTCCCATTGCCTACAATAGCATTGTTCAATACATTAATCACCAAAAAATTATAGAGATGTAATTTATTTTGCTCCTTTTAGACAAAAGTGGTGGTGTATAATCTTCACTGCACACTACTGTGTATATATATATATATATATATATGAGGGAGTAGCGGCCTAAGCAGTGAGGTCCAGATGTCCCTTTCCCCAGCCACTTTCACCAGCTCTTCCCTGAGGACATTGAAGCGTTCCCAGACCAGCTGAGAAACATAGTCCTTCCAGGGTGTTCAGGGTCGACCATGGTGTCTCTTCCTGGTTGGACATGTCTGAAATGCCACACCAGGGAGGCATTCAGGAGGCATTCTAACCAGATGTCAGGCATTGGCTCCTCTCAACAGAGGACCATGCTGCAACCGAACAACAGTCATATGAAATTTCTGCTATGTGTGATTGTCTGCCATTTGTTGCTACCTGCCAATAGGCATTCTGGGATACTTTACTACAACTGAGGCATTCTTAATAATCTAGAAGATGTTTAGTATTCAGTCTCTACTTGGCTTAATGCGAAGCTTTTAATGTTTTCTGTGTTTATCATCACTGTGCATTAAACTACCTAACATTGCACTGTGACCTGGACAGGAACACTACGGCTCAGGCATGACATCTGTTAAATATAAGTGTATATAAGATATACGGGCAAGTGTGTGAACAGTGCTGCTCACATTGCTGATGCATCAAGTCATGCGTCAAGTGTAAATGTAAAAATCTGAAACTAAAATGTGAATAGGTGTATGTGTGTGTTGGCCCTGCGATGCTCTGGTGACCAGTTCAGGGTGTACCCTACCTTCGCTCAGTGTCTGCTGCCCACAACCCTAGTATGAGTGAGAGTGAGTAAAATTAAAGACTGATTGTATGGTATGACTGAAACATGTCAAGGGTGAAAAAGGGACCAAAATAAAGACACATGGCATGCTAAATGAAAGCATAAGATAAACACAAGGCAAAATACCAGAAAAATACTTACAAAGAATTAAAAGAAGGCTATCAAATTTTATCTCTGAGCAACACAATCTCTAAGTTTGATCAGAACAAAAGCAGTTTTACACAGCTGAGTGTGACTGAGGTTGAATAATAATATTTTAATTCTAAATATCTAAAAACATTAATTAGAATCCTAATTGTTCTCCATCTCAGATGATACAATGATGGATCTGTGATTAAATTACTTTACTACACTTTCCCTCGGGCTCACGCTAAAACATGCATTAATAGAGACATTATTCAACATGACCTTGTGGTAATAAGGATATGGTATCTGTCCATCAGCGTGTTTCGTTCCCACTTCACTGTTGTTCTTGTAGCTGTCCCCCACATTTTGTGTAAGGCAATTCTGTCCTGCTAGCGCTGGTTTAAAGAAGTACATGGTAGCTTAGCTTACACAGAGTTTAATTAGAAATTTCCGACATGGCTGACTGTCTTTGCTTGTAATGGCACTAAACCAGTTTCCAGCAAGCACTCAGCAGTCACATTCTACAAGTGACAATTTTTAGTCATGAGCAGTACAAATATGATTATTATTTTTAACAATAACAATAATTATTATTACAATTACAATTACTATTATAATTATAATTATTATTATTTTATGAATAATAATAATAATAATAGTACTGTGCAGCAAATTGGGCCATTTGTATCATTTGACATGACACAAATGAAGGCTAATAGACAAAACTAAGTTTTATAATAATAAATATTATAATAATAATTATAATAATAATTTCATTGCACCATATAATGGATTGCGATTGGGCCTTCGGGGGAAAAGGGTTGGGGCATGCACACTGTAATAAAATGTGACTAGAAACACCCAGGTGTCTTCAGTATATACGGGCAACACTGTGGCATAGTTACCACTATGCCTCACAGCAAGAAGGTTCTGGGCTCAAGCTTCATGGTTAGCGAGGGTGTTTCTGTGTAGAGTTTACATGTTTTCCCTGTGCTTGCAAGGGTTTCCTCCCACAGTCCAAAGACACCCACATTATACTAAGTGACTTTTACAATTTGGCCATTGCTGTGAATGTGAGTGTGAACCGATGTTTCTGATTGCATCAGAACCCATGTAAGTTGCGTGACACACCCAGGGCTGTGGATTGGGAATATAGATAAAGCTGTGCATACATAATTATGATTATGACCATCATAATAAAGCCTGGCTGTATCAGTAATGGTAAATCGTTTTCTTAAAAATTATTCATTTCAAGGTTTGTTGTTTATAGTATTAAGATTACAGTGGTTACTGCCCATTTTCTGCAATGAGCAATGCTGAGCGTCTTGCTGTGTGTACATTTCTTCCCTCTTTATTTACAGTACACGATTTGGGTGTCAGACATTTTGGAGTGCTGTCCAAATTTACTAATTATATTCCCTGAAGAGTTTACTATATTATTATTGATAGTGCACCTTAAGCCTTAAGTATAACCTGTGCATGCTAATTCTCCACAGCTAAAGTCTTTAGCTTTAAATTTACATTTTAGACCAAAGCTAAGAAGAACTTGCATACTCAATACAACTGTCTATATCTGTTTTTACTTCTAGTATAATTTGGACATAAGCTGCTGTTTTGTATGCAAATTTGAGTTTAGGTAGTTAAAAAGGGTGTGTTAGGGCATGCAAAATACGAAATGTGCAGGACATGGGGTACTCCATGAGCAGTGCTAAGAGGCCATTATTTGGATTGTTTGACAGATCATGATGATGTGTGTCCAAATCAACCACTAATCCACAATACACTCCAGTTATTATCTTGGTCTCACTTACCTGCCAGTTGCATTCACATTCTTGCTAATCCTCTTACACTTCGTTGTATTTATACCCCGCCCCTTCAATTTCTGCGTAGTTTGGTTAATTTTCACATATAAGCTATCTTTCCGCTATTGAGTGTCACCTACCAACCAGGAATAGTGGATGTGTTTCCTCTGTGGCTTGGAAAGCCAGCCAACTGCATCTTTACTAACTGCATCATGTTGTGTCACTACGCACCATAACTTCTTCTTTGCTCTTCTTTGCTCAAGCTCACAGATGTCCATAATTAACTAATGTTACTGTGATTGACAGGGTAGACACTACGTGGCATCCCTCTCATATAGACAGCAGCCAATTTAGCTCCTTTGGCCCCCAGCCGTGGATGGATTTGAACTTGTGGTCTATCGATGACAGAGCAAACACTCTGCTGCTGCACTACTCAAAAGCCTCCAATGTTTTGTTACCCCTGCCAATTGGCTTTTTGCTGCTGCTGTTCATTTTCATGTTGATTGCCCGGTATTACTCAGTTTGCCTAACGTTCAACATCTGGCTGTTTTGGATCAAAAGCTCATCTGCTGATTTGGGTTGTTAAAAAGTGGCTTCTACTTGTGTTCATCTGCCTGTATTTCCTTAAAGACTCCATCTGTTATTGATTTCTCTTTGCTGCTGCCCAGTACACAATAGTCTGCATAGTAAATAGTGAATAATAATTTCAGCCACAGAGTCTGAACCTACGGTGATTTTTGTTTTATGTATATTTACATATCAAATGAAGCACATTCACCTGCTATGTGGAGTCATGAGCTAATGATGTGATTCATACTGCATGTGTTGGTGTATTGGATCTGCTAAAGCTTTTTACTGCAGGAGCAGTTCTTTCCGCATCACACACACACACACACACACGCAGCCCTAGAGAGACATGTCACAACACTGGCAGAGAGCAAAGACAGAACAATTATAACGCGCACAAGATGGTCGCTACCACAATATCAAGTGCGTCAGAAAGACAATTCTGTTTAAAATCTCTGTGGGATTTTGACGTGAAATGTGTTTTGGTTGCTAATTAGATGAGAAACTCACTAATCTGCGTGTCTCTAGTCCATTAGGCCTGACAAAATTCATCTCTGCACTGTTGGTAATAAACAGGACTGTAATAATGTATTTCAAAAAGCTATCTGCACCTGATGGCACTCACTGATGCATAGAAAGAGACAAGGAAGAGCCGTGGATGAGCTTATCATTAATTCTGAAAAAATTCCCGCCTCAGGTTTGATATGACAGATGCAATATGAAAATGGAGTGTGAGTGAGGGTTGAAGAACTGGGATAGCAAGTCCCGCTGGGTCTCTGTGGCTGAAGATGATTTTAAGAACGGTAGTGAATGAAAATGTTACCCCAGTTTTGCACTGAAGAGTGGATGCAGTATTTAACAACCTTACTAAGCCCATATCCTAACAGTAATAGACATGTTGAAAGGTTTCTAAAGCAGCTTATTTGAAAATTTCCCCTCAATTGTTTCTTTTTTTCCCTTGTTTTCTTTTTTTTTTACAGTACAATACAGTGTTTTCTGTTGCCATGTTTATTCCATGTGCCACTTCAGGCTAAAAAACTTCCACCACTAAAAGGGGAAATGAGCCCCAAGTGGCACTCCAATATTTTTCTAAAAAATAATAATAAAAATAAAAATTAAAAAATTTAAAAAGGGGCAAAAATACCTCCTTGGGATTTAGCTCTAATTCACACCAGGCGTGAAGAGTCCCAGGATGTTAGTGTAGAAAAGAGTTATGGTCAAGGTCAGACCATGACCTTGAAAATTACTGAAAATCACTTTATGCCAAGACTTTGTACAAAGAATTTTTTTCCATATTTTAACTGAAGTATTTGCAGATCATTATCTGCCAGACAATATAATAAAATCATGAGTGAATTTGCATAGTTATGGTCAATAAATGCAAATAATGTGTGAATGAATATTCATTATACACCCACTAGTGGGGAGACATATTATAATTCTGCCAACTTATAAAGAAACCTGCAATCTTACCTAGATTTTTGAGCCTAATCAATGCACTTGTCATCATTATCCATTTATGCCTGGTAAAGGTACAGTGCCCGTCTAGTTATGGATGGGATGTTAATCGTTGTCAGTGGACTGTACCAATTTCAATTATTCATTGTAAAAATATAACAAGATTTATGTGTAGTTCCCCATTAATCAACGTTATTCCCTATTTAACATGACTGAAGCTCTAATTAATGTACGTATTATAATTAGGATAACAGAAGTAACCATTCATACTTACGGTTACACCTATGGACAATTCCGAGTAGACAGTTGACCTAATCAAAAAAATGTATGTCTTGAGACTGTGGGAGGAAAACGAAGGACGCAGAAGAAATCCACAAAGGCACTGGAAGAACATGCAACAGAAAAGCTTAAGTTGACCAAAGTTCTTGCTGTGAGGGGACCGTGCTATCCACTGCACCACAATGCCATCACTAAGCAACAACCATAAATGATAATTACTTGCTTGATATGTGAAGCTGGAGGCAGTTTGAACTCTTAAAGCCTGCTCTCATGTCATTCTATATCATATCATTTTGAGTTTCTTGGGTTGCGTAAAGACTTACATATATAATCAGCCTGACTCAAACATAATTGGTCTGATGAATCATAGGCTACAGTCCACCAAACCCGTCGTTCTCTGAAGAAAGCAGGCAGCAAAGAAACTGGGAGAAAAATAAAAGCCTTTCCCATTGGGAGGCAGAGCCCAAGCGTTCATTTTAATAGCTTTCTTCTTTCTTCTTCTTCTTTTTTGCCTGATGCACGCATTTCTATTTTACCAATCTGATTAATTCTGTGTAATATTTCATTTATCAAGCATTTACTTATTCAACAATAGGTTGTGCTAAATCAACATTACTAACAACAGATTTTTTAACACAATATAATTATTTGCATCATTAGATTTTCTGTGAAAATGGTTTCCAGATGCTATTGTTTGTAATGTCACAAATGAAGAAGGGCACTCCATGAAGAGATGGAATAAGCAGGTGGTGTTGTGGTGCACCCTAGTGGATGAGCAGAAAATTTCAAATAGAGATTGGGTTTGACTGTAGCTGAAGAGGTGCATACTTTAGGAGAAAAAAAAAGTGTTTTCATCTAGAAGCATTTAGGGTTCTTCATCATGTCGCCCTGAGGGTTACCCTGAAATGGTCTATGAAGAACACTACACTTTCAATATAAGGTATGTACAAACCATTTATTTTTATATAATGTAATAATCCCACAAGGGAAATCATTGCCTCTGCATTTAACCCATCCAAAGTGAGCACAAAGTGGGCACCCAGAGAGCAGTTGGGCCTTGCTCAAGGGCACTTCAGCCATGAAGGGAAGGTGCAGTTTACTTCATTTTTCCTGCTGGTTCTGTAATCGTACCAGCGACCTTTAGTTCCCAAACCTGCTTCTCGAACCATTAGGCCACGGCTCCCCCCAGCGACTGCTCTTACGGAGAGCTGAGTACTCCCTAACCATCTGAGAAATCCCAGTCTATTGATTTTAAGAGAATTACTTTCTTCTTACCTTAATTATTTTGACACTCTAAAATGGAGACATTAGATTCAGTGTTATCTTGCTGTCTACTTATACCTTTGTATTTTTAATTTTAATCTTTTTTTTCCTTTAGTCGAAAATAAGGCCCAGGTTAGAAACACTGGAGTTGTCCTTTATTTCAACTTCAACACTCAAAATGAGAAGTATAATTTACTGTGTTATACATTTATTTATTTAACTTTTGATACCAACATAGAATGTAGTACATTTACCCAATACATGACCCTATATATTGTTGTTTTTGATGTTGTCTGCCTTGTATCTTATACCCATTTTTATCAGGTAAATATATCACTATTAGCGGTTATTAATTGTAGCTCATCTGCTGTAGCTTAAGGATAGTTTTTCTGTTCATCAAACTAGACCATCTTGGGCCCACCACAAACGAGTTAATTTTTACCTTGTGGATAATAATAAATTGGACATGTACATTTATTTAAATAAGGAAATTACAGTTTGTATTTTTGCCTGTTTTTTCTCGCATCTCATCACAAGCCACAGTTTTACTTGTTCACTGTGTGTAACAATTGAATGTGTGTATCTTGCACCGTGATAAATGGATGTGGTACTGACCCAGAATCAGCACTGTTTAAGCAAGCAGTATGCAGTCTTATATAAAAGGATTTCTGATCAAGCATGTGCATGAAGTCGTATATTTTCTTTCCTTCAATGAAGGGTACAATTGATTTCAAATGTTTAATAAGGTTCACAATACATTCTTATATTTGCACAGTGCATCATGGTACTGCACAGAAATAATTACAGAGAGAGAAAGAAATGATGAGGCAGAAAAACAAGAGACAAAAAAAAAAAAGAAAGGGAAAAAAGTGAAAAGTTTTTGCATAATAAATGTTGGCAGTAGTAGAAGAGTCAAACCAGAGTCAAGGTCAGTTATTTTCTCACATGTCCTCTGAGAGTAATATCACATCTGTCCAATCTGCTGCCCGTCTGTGATTACTCTTAATAGCCAGTCCTTATTTCAATTCTCATTTACTGGTCACTGAGACACATCATTAGATAAGACATACAGTCTCTACCTCACTGTACTGTAGAGAAGACAGCCCAGTTTACTGCCAGTCCCATTTCACCAGCGATTACTCTTAGCAGCTATGTCCTCGTCCATGATTCGTGGAAGGCGGCCACTAGCTCCGCCCTCTAGGTAGCCAGGCTTAACTGCAGGAGGGTCAGCGATTTTCATCTTACTTTTATTCAGATCTGGTGACAAATAAACAGATATGAAAAATGCCTGAAATAAAGGGAGAGGAGAAAAGCAATCCATTCCTTCCAAAAAGAAAAGTGCTTTTCACCTGTCATTCCATAAAACGTGAATTCAGGTTAAAACGGTGACCCTAAATGGATAATACTGAATACGTGGCTGTGGTGGCTCGGTGGTTAAGGTGCTGACTTACTGATCCGAAGGTCGGGGGTTCAAGCCCACCTAGTTGTCATTGCTGCCCCCCAGTGCATCTAAGTTATCAAAAGGCCAGCCATGTCTCTCACTGTTTGTTGTGAGAGGCATGTAAAAGAACCACTGCTGTCATTCAAAAAGAGTCAGCTGAGATGGGCGCCAGCCTCCTCGTGACCCTAATTAGGATTAAGCGGTTCAGAAAATAAATGAATGAATGAATGTATCATAATCAGTGAAGAAGAAAAACCCCTCAGATCTGCAAAATGAAGGTACATGACTTTTCAGTAAGGGGTATCGCACTTTATGTTGCTATTTCCTATATTTCTATTTGCATCGTTTTTTTTCTTGTATCAACATCATTAAGGAGGATCATAAGTTACATTTATTCAGATAGCTGCTGGAGATGGAGGGGACTTTTGTCTAATATGTTCCTATTAAAAAGAATAGAAAACCAAGAAAGCTCAGTTTGGTTGCTAAGGTAAAAATATTCCGCAAGGCCCCAAACACATCAATAACAGAAATGCTGTGTACAAATTGAGTTGCTCTACCTAGCAATTTTGCAGCACTGGTTGGAAATGGGTTTCCAATCGTGAAGCAAATAGTGCCACAAAATAAAGAAATAAGCAAAATTGCAGTTAGATTATGGTTGTGGTCACCACAGGCCAGGCAATAAGTTTCCTACGTACCCATTTGTAAATATAAAATCAGACAGGTACATAGATAGAGCAAGGAAACTATTAAACATGCCATGCTATTCATTCCAATAAAAAAGATCTGCATTTTGCAATGGGTATTTATTAAAGCTAATTATAAGTGTTAGTGTTTTTGCCAGGCTATACAGATCCTACTGAGTGAGCTTTAAAAACTCGAGGCAGCTCTGCCAATTTCTCACCAAAAATAGCCATTAACATCTTCCTCCTGGCCCCAAATGTGGATACACCCACTTCCTTCAGATCCTCTTCCGAAAGAGTCAAGAATGTTTGATAATCAATCTGACAGAGGGAGAAAAGAAAGCAAGAGAGAGTAACACAGGAAGAGAAGCTGTCAAATGTTCTGCAGAAATCAACTGTACAGTATCAGCTAATTCTACACAATTTTAGTTTTTTTGTCTTTTCTAGATTATTAGTAACAGCACGATGGTGCACTGGTTAGCATATCTGCCTCACAGCATGAAGGTCCATTAAGGAAGGGCATTTCCGTGTGGAGTTTGTATGTTCTCCCTGTGCATGTGTGGTTTCCTTCTGGTACTCCAGTTTCTTCCCACAGTCCAAAGACATGCTCATTAGGCTAATTGTTGGTTACAAATTGCCCCTAGGTGTGAATAATTGCATGTGTGTTGGCCCTGTGATGGACTGGTGGGCTTTCCAGAAGGTACACTGCCTTTGCTCAGAGATGGCTGAGATAGGCTTCAGGGACCGCCAGTAGGATTAAGCAGCTTCAGCAGCAGTTTTGCAAAATAACAAATTATGTTTAATTATATTTTTTTGCATTTCATTTCATTTTGCCTTGTATTTTGCCAATAATTCCGAAAGGGTGAGGTTTACTTGGTTTCTGAAATTGGTAGTAACCAAACAATTTCACACACTGATCAGAATCAGAATCAGAATACTTTATTGATCCCGGAGGAAACTGTGCTATGTTTGATGGAGAAGCTGCTTCAAGGTGACTGAACTTGACTGGCTGAGACAGCTAAGGAACAGTACTGATGCAGAGTGTAACAGCTGGAGCTGAGAATAAAAAGTGGAATCATGGCTGACCTGTCCTGTGCCAAAGAAGATTAAAGTAATCAGTTGTGACAGTCAGAAAAAACAAGGCAGAACAGAACAGCTGGAAAAAAGCTGTACTGGGAAATCTAAAAGCCTTCATGAACAGAATGCATGTTCTCTATTAAAACTATGAGTTTAATAGTAAAAGCGTATCAAAAACACTTAGTGACGGAACCAGCGCACAGGGGCAGATGTGAAACCGGCTGTGTGTACGGTACAGTACATGTGAACATCGTAGTGGTATGTGCACGTGAATGTGTGTTTATCTGAATGTACTGTACCTCTTGCTCTTTGAATATGGTGGTATATTTTTCCAGGCCCAGCTGAATCAGTAGCTCCAGCAAATCATCTATTGGCTGAGGAGGAGGGCTGGGAGATCCACCAATCACTGGTCTGGATACACCTTCATAGTAGCTGTTGCCATTAATGAATCCATCAGCTGTAAAGTTAATGAGATGCACAAGACATGTGATTTAATTACAGCTTTCTTAATATCAAGGCATACTACAGAACCTTAACTAAACTTTAACTGTTCATTACTTCTGAATGCCTGATTAAGATTTTATTACAAGTTGTTGATTTATAGTCGGACACACTCACTCACACACTCACTCACTCATTTGAGGTACTGTTTAATCCTACTATGGTCATGGAGAGGCTGCAGCCTCAGTCAACACTAGACAAAGGGGGGGACACCCTGAACAGCTCACCAGTCCACCGCAGGGCCAACACGCACACAACCATTTACACTCACACCTGACACAATTTGGTCAGTAGCCAATTAGTCTAATGTACATGCTAACCACTACACCACCGTGCCGCCCCTAGTCAGAGACAGCAGACACAAATAGCAAATCTAAAGATGTAAAGAATTCCTCTTCCATTTGCAGCACACAGGCGTCAGGCTGGAAATCAATGGTTTCCTGAATAAAGCTTACATTGGACCACCCACTTGAATTCTTTTTCAAGACATGCGTTCCACGGCTATTGTCTGGCTCTGGTCTCGTGAATCATTCAGGAGCCTCTTAAACATTCAGAGCCCTGAGCAGCAGGAACATGGTAGCTTCACAAATCCATTCTAAAATTAACATTAATTTTGCTCTGTTTCAGTCTGTTTCTTATGAAAATTGATGGTGGAAGCTGAGTAAAAAAAAATATGATATTACAACATAAAATAATCTTTAGCATTTGATTGCTTCCCATGGAATGGCTGCGTCCTTCAGCAGGTATGACCTGATCTCACCTCCACAGCCACTATATTCTAGAGCTGACTGTCTGAGGTAACAAGTATTGGAAGGAAGTCAATCAACTGGAAGGTGTCAATGTAGATCAAGTGAAACAAAGAGCACCGTAGGGTTCTGGTGGAAATAATATACATAAACCAGGCAGTAAACCAATAAAATTTATACACAGTGATCTAAAAATAGAATTATTTACATAAAGTATTCTCATTCTTCACTCATTGCCGAACCACCGAATCCTAGGCTGGTGCCTATCTCAGCCGTAATTGGCCATTGCAGGGTCAACACACACATGCACACAGAACTATTTACATTCACACTTTTGTTTGGCAAAACTAGTTAGCTTAATGTAGGAAACCTTTGCTTGTTTCTCTTGCTATTTTACTGTTTAGCCTTCTTAATTATTTTCCTAACTTAAAACATCCTTGGGATTGTGAAAGGCTCTGTATAAATCAAAAACCTATTATTAATAACATTTGGAGACAAAAATCTCTAAAGAAAGTGTTTAATAGTGATGATAAGGGGAAAATTATTCACATTTGGGGTTAATTCTACGACTGTGACGTGCACATGAACATGAAGACGCTTGCATTTAGGGACAGATATTGCAGATGGAATTATTTCTGTTAAAGCATGATAACACTCCTTCAGTTTTTCACCCAGTATTATTGACTATGTTCGATGAAGAACTAAAAATATCCTACTGTTTAAAAAAAAAAAAACATGAACATGCCTCAGCTTTTGGACCTTTTTTTCCCAGGTGCTTCTCTTTCTATATTTCTTTTCTCGGGCACATTACTGCAGGAAGTATGTCCATCAACCTCCTTTATAACAGTATGTCCACCAAAGTAGAACAAGATGAAATTTGTTAATTTTGCTGTTGATGAAGAGGTCAGTGGGGTGAATATTCAGCTGAACTATAATGAAGCCAAACTCTGAGTGTATTACATAAATTAAAAAACAAAAGTAAATCTGATCTGTAAGAATCTCTCTCTCTCTCTCTCTTTCTCTCCCTCTCTCTTTCCCCTGTCTCCACCTCTCCCCCTCTCTTTCTCTCCCCCCTCTCTCCCCATCCCACTCACCTCTCTCTCTTCCAAAAACTTACATGTTTTGTTATTGTTGTTGTGTCCTAAACAGGAACTATATGAAGAGAAGGATGTGGGGGAGGATGAAGAGCAAGAAGATACAGGTGATGATGATGACAATGATGCAGAGCCACGTCTCTCTCTCCAGTTGTCTGAATCGCTGCCATTACACACTCTGTCCTTGCTACTTTGAGAGCTCCATGACTACAGTGAGAGAAACACACACACACACAATTTGTGAATATGCCGAGTACAAAGAACTCTCACAATTTCAAGCATCCTTCAAATATAATTTTGTACTATTATATATTGTATTATACTATTATGGGCTTGGACTAGTTGGGCCTTCACACCTGAGTCTACAGGCTCATTAGACCAGTGTTCCAGCCCATCCAGACCCCCAGTACTTACTGGTATTCCTTTATACTGCTGGCCAAAAAAAAAAAAGTTGCACTCTCTAATAATTTCATAGAGAGCATTTAGCCTTGATCACAGCATGTAATCTCCATGGCATTGTTTCTCCAGGTGGTCAGGTCAAGGGTCAGCAACATTAGGTGGCAATAAAATAAAGTCAGCTGATAACCTGAATGCACTGAATGAAGGTTATCACATCAATGGACTTTTTCTTCCCTGATGGCACAGATATAAAATGGGGACTCAAATAATGAAAGAGTGGTTCAGGGAGCACGAGGAATCATTTTCACATGTGTTTTGGCACCCCAGAGTCCTGAGCTTTACCCTATTGAAAGTTTTCGGGATGTGCTGGAGAAGACTTTATGGAGTGGTTCAGTGTTTCCCTCATCAGTTTAAGATGTCGGTGAAAAATGAACCCAACACTGGATGGAAATAAATGTTATGAAGTTTAAGTTTGTTGAAACAATGCCATGATGATTACGTGCTGTAAGCAAGGTTAGTTCATAACCAACCCAGACACTTTCTAAAACATTACTAAAATCCTACTGACCAGTAAAACTATTCCTTCATAATTCCACAGTGTTTTGTTAAAAAAACAAAAAAAACAAACATCCATCATTCTGTAATTGCAGTAAATGCTGGGGGAAAAAAAGTCTATTCAGAGCATGTAGGATCGTCTCGAGGAAGTGGGCTCAGTGCTACTACGGTGATGAAACTTAAAGAAAATATGCTGTTCATGGTCTTCCTTCGTGGGTATACATAAAAATAAACAAAAACCCATGATGTAATAACATTGTAACATTAGAGTATGACCATCAAAATGTACATTAGTTACCAATCTACGCGTAAGCATTAGAGCAGGCAGGCCATTGGAAGTCTCCCCACGGCATTGTTCCGTGTATCTAGGGGTCTCATGTTTTGCTTCTGTTTCCATAATATCTTTTCATTCACTGCTTTAGTATTGTGGCTGTTAATAATTCATGTCTGCTGCTGGCCTACTGACTGTGTGTACCTGTTGATTATTGAGGTAGGACCTGTAACAGCGGCGGCTCACGCTGCGTAGCTCCTTAACCGCCTCAGCAGGCATCGACTTGGAGAAACCCAGACCACTCCATGTGTCAGTGGGGGTCCGAACCTCTGTCACAACCGGCTTTTTCTGCATGGCTGCCACACACACACACACACACACACACACACACACACAGTGAATTACAAGCAACAAACAAATATAAATAAATAAAATAAATAAAAAATATAAAATCAATGCTCTGTACTCTCTCTTAGGTGCATATGATTTTCTGAGACTGTACTGACTGTGTGTGTGTCAATGTGGACAAGTTAAGGCATCCAAGTCTTAGAAAAACACTGAAGGTGTCCTTTTTATTTGATTTATCAGCTGAAATAACAGAATTTTTTTTTAATTTTATGACCGATTTCCTTTAAAGCTAGAGTAAGGGGCTGGGAAATGTATTATGTCCCCACAAAAATAGAATTACAAGATTCTGTGTGTGTGTGTGTGTGTGTGTGTGTGTGTGTGTGTGTGTGTGTGTGTCTGTGTGTGTGTGTGGCAGATGGTTGATTCAGGCTCATAATTCCATTAAGCACTTCTGCTTGAGCACTACCGCATTTGGCACACACCAGCATTTAAACAACTTAGAGTCTGATGGATGGATAAACATTTAAGCTCCTGTACGAGGGGTGCATGCGTTTTGTGTGTGTGTGTGTGTGTGTGTGTGTGTGTGTGTGTCTGTGTATGTGAGTATGTGTGTGTGAGAGAAAGAGAGAGGGCAAGAGAGAGAGAGAGAGAGAGAGAGAAAGAGAGGACAAGAGAGAGAGAAAGAGAGAGAGAGAGAGAGAGGGCAAGAGAGGGCAAGAGAGAGAAAGAGAGAGAGAGAGAGAGAGAGAGAGAGAGAGAGAGAGAGTGATTAGGTGCTATTTCAGTTTAATAAAAGATCTGCCAGTCTGTCAATGTGAAACGAATGCCCTCTATCACTCTTTAATGTGTTTTGTTCCCTTGTGATCATGATAGATGCTCTTTAAATTTCATCTCTGATCACAGATTTAGATGCTGTAAACATGCACTGTTTATTACTATTAGTTTAATTAAGAAAAGTTGATATAATCAAAAGATAATGACATTACCAGGGGTGCTTTAAAAAATAGTTCTCCGAAAATATCATCCAGAATCAGGGGGTCACTGTGCAAGCATGACTCAGATTTTCATGAAACTTTTCATAATGATTGACCTTGGTACCAATAAGGACAATCTGAAGTATTAGATACATGTTCTACTCTGCCCTTGAGTTACAGACCCCTAAAGTCAACGTTTTTCAAGACGGACATTTTTTTTTCTAGCATTTTTATTTATGAATAATTTCTACCTATGAAAAGGTACCAAGGTTATTTATTTTCTAATTCAATTCTACACATATTTTGGAGGGTATTCAAGGTAAAACATCTTTGGTACTTTTTCATAGGTAGGAAATATGATAAATATTGAAGGAAAAGCAATTTCTTTCATATTTTAAATCTCTGTATCTCCTACCTATGCAATAGTAACAAGGTTAAACTTGAATTAAACTTAATCTGGAATTAAATAACTTTGTACTTAATTTCAAATCATTTAATAGCTGTTGTGGTACCTTTTCATAGGTGAGAGCTATTTGCCATTAAAATTCCAATAA
Organism: Neosilurus hyrtlii; assembly: GCA_028564935.1. NCBI lineage: Eukaryota > Metazoa > Chordata > Actinopteri > Siluriformes > Plotosidae > Neosilurus > Neosilurus hyrtlii. The sequence continues at coordinate 5,199,450 of JAOUQZ010000010.1, read as the reverse complement.
AACTTAACATTGCCATAATTGCTTCCCTTTTATCTTGCACATATTCATCTGAAAATGTTAAAAAAAAAAACCGAAGCTTTATGTCTTGTTTAGTGGAAAAATCCAAAAACCTTGGTACCTTTTCTTTTAAGCTGAAAATATAATGCTTGTGTGTGTGTGTGTGTGTGTGTGTGTGTGTGTGTGTGTGTGTGTGTGTGTGTGTGTGTGTGTGTGTGGTT
>JAOUQZ010000010.1:5128064-5138936 GCA_028564935.1 Neosilurus hyrtlii | reverse complement strand
CATTTAAAAATCTTGTCAATAAACAACAGTCGATAACTCTATAATAAAGAAGCAAGACATGACTAAAGACAATTATAAAGGATTATACAGTTTACAGTGCTGAACAAATTTATTAGATCACCTGTCAAAACTGTGTGTGTGTGTGTGTGGGGGAGGGGGTGTTTTTTTGTCTGTGCTTTCATGGATTTAACAATCCTGTAAAATGAATCTAAACCATGTATTTATGAGAACAAGCAATAGCACTCTGGAACATGATGAACTATCCAATCAAGAGTCTACATTCAAATCCATCGCAACAAATATAGGATTGAACCGATTCACAAACTGATCGCACCAAGGTTTTCACCAGAGACAGTCTGGAAATAAACAAAGTGGAACACAGTATTTACATAAACTGTGGAAAAAATATGTGAAATCACTGGCGGTCAGTACACTTGTTAAAGAGGCCAAAGAATGACAAATTAAATTATGTTTAAATACAGTTCACTGTGGAATTTTGCCTTTTTCATTAATTAAGATAAAAAAAACTATGGTCATGAGCTTTGGATGGTGACTGAAAGAACGAGATCGTGAATACAAGCGGCTGAAATGAGTTTCCTTCGCAGGGTGGCAGGTCTCTCCCTTAGAGATAGGGTGAGAAGTTCTGTCATCCTGGAGGAGCTCGGAGTAGAACCGCTGCTCCTTCACGTTGAGAGGAGCCAGTTTGGTGGCTCGGGCATCTTATTAGAATGCCTCCCGATCTCCTTCCTGGTGTGGTGTTTCGGGCATGTCTGACCGGGAAGAGACCCCAGGGTCGACCCAGAACATGCTGGAGGGACTACTTCTCTCAGCTGGTCTGGGAACGCCTCGGCGTCCCCCTGGAAGATATATATCCCCCTTTATGACAGGTGGTCAGATAAAAGTGTTAAACACATTATCCTGAAAGTGTACATAGTATAGAGGGTGTTTACAGTTTTACGAATAAACATTCGAATTAACTTTTAAATGTTTGTACTTCAAGGGCGAATGCTCTAAAATTCCATATTTATGCAAGAACCATTATGCAAGAGTCATTTTTGCCTTTTCACTCGCTTAGAGAAGCAGTTAAACCAGCTATAATCATTATGTTAAGTCTTCTGGTAATCCCCATATATATCTCATCCAACAGGTTCATCAGCTTTAAGCACAAACATGACAAAAAGGGTGTTAAGGTTACATCTGAACAGACCTCGTGGGCGCGGGTGATGCGCAGGAGGGGTGACTTTGGGTTAACAGTGCAGTCCTTTAGACCCAAATTCGAGTGCAGGAACAGAGGGAAACCTTTTAGCTGGGCACTCAGGAGACTGTTCTCATTCGCCTACACACACACACAGACACACACAGGGTGTTCGTGAGGGGAAAGAGTTAAAAAAAAAATCTGTGAACTGCCATGGAAGTGAAAAATATTAGCAGGATACAAATCCATTTCATAGGATGAGGTCAGACTATAATCATGTGTGTTATCACATTAGTCATCCACGTTAAGAGAGGACTACAGAGAGCGATAGAGTAGATCATGTGACCTTGAAAAAGCCGATAATTCCCACTCCATACTCCACACAGTATTTATCCAGCAGCTCCCTGTTCCAGGCGTCCATGTTGACGTACTTGAGGATGTTCTCGTAGATGATGAGAGCGAAGCGGCCGTGGTCACGCTCTGTCAGCGTCGGCATGTCTCCTTTTCCAGGAGAGATCTCCGTTTGATACCGGAATCGGACCGACTCCAGAACAGCTACGATATCTTGACCCAGCTGCGAGTACTGGCTCTCGACAAACACGAGAACCACTGGCTCAGCCTGGCTGCCATCTGTCTCCGTATCTCTTCCCACTTCGTCCTGAAGCGGCAGGAGCCGGGATGGCGTGACATCATCGTCATAGTCCTCAGGGGCAGCTCCAGCCGAAGGCTCGAACTCCCTTTTGACGCCATACAGGAAGTAGGCAGAAATGAAGACGCTGAGCATGCACAAGAGGAAGAGGAGGAGAAAGATGGTCTGGAGAGTGAGCTGGCGGAGGAGACGTCGCACGCAGCCAGCACCCAGCATCGTGGGGAAGACCCCCCCAAACAAAAATAAACAAATATGCAAACAAATGAAGGGGCAAAAAGGCAAAATCAAGTCAGATTCTTTCCATTTCCACCATCAGTTTATGTCTGTGTATGAAAACAATATGAGTAAAGAAAACAGATGGTCAAAGAGCTGGTCTCCTCCATATTAAACACCACTATGTCACCATGTCTGTCGTCAGCTTCTTTAATTGAGATGATTGTGTCGGTACATGGCTCCACAAACATGTGATATGTGGCTGACCAAGAGTGTTTCCTGTCCGTCATTCAAGTTTATTCCTTAGTGCAGCTTTGAAAATAGATGAGGAAATGTCAAACCAACTGCTGTCATCCCTCATTCCAAAATTGGAGCACCTGCAGAAAAAAATAATTATGATTAAATTAATACATATAACCACAATTCTGATTGTATGTAAAAAAAAATTATACAATATTTGACCAAATGTTTGTGGACACTGGAGCATCATATTCACGTGGTTCTTTCCCAAACTGTTCCCATTAATGCTGGAAGTACCCAAATGTACACAACGAGAGAAAGCCCTTTTAGCTGTCTTAGCATGACAATGCTCCTGTGCATAAAGCTCAGACAACACATGGTTTGCCAAGTTAGGAGTGAAAGAACCTGAGCGTCCTGCACAGAGCCCTGACCTCAACACCCCTATACACCAGGGGTCACCAACCTTGTTCCTGATCATATACATTCCTGAACCCTAATCACACCCACCTGACCATCTAATAATTGCTCTAAGATGGTCATGGTCATCTAAAAGATGTTGGATGGAGATAAAGCTGCAGGAAGGTAGATTTCCAAGAACAGAGTTGGTGACCAGTGAGATGAACTGGAACACTGTTTACACCCCAGACATCACCTTCAGTGCTTGGCTTTAATAATGCTCTTGGTTAATAGCTGTGTGGTTGAATCTCCAAAGCCATGCCATAAAATCTAATGGAAAGCTTTGCAGGAACAGTGGAGCTTATTATAAGGAGGGGGTAAATCTGGAACAGGATGGAAAACAAGCCCAAGCATGATCTTAAGGTGTTCACAAACATTTGGTCTTATGGTGTATAAAGCAAAAATGTTTTCCATGATGACTGCTGAAAGATCACTCATGTCTCCTACATGGTAACCATACGAACAAGACCTAGCAAACGCATGATAGCCAACAGCCTACTAATCAAAGGAACAACCACAATATCCATTTGGAAGACTGTTTCATGACTGCTTATGGCTTAAAGGTTGCCAGTTCAATTCCCAGAATTGTCAGGAAAACATCCATGGATCGAGTGCCCTTGGGCAATATTTTTTGCTTAACCCCCATCTTCCATCCCCTCATGACACATGTTTGCTGCCTACCATTCCTGTGTTTATTGGTTGTGTGTGCTCACTACTGGTGGTAAGGATTGGTTAAATGCAGAGGTGAATTTCACTGTTCACAGTTTGTGTGTGTGTGTGTGTGTGTGTGTGTGTGTGTGTGTGTGTGTGTGTGTGTGTGTGTGTGTGTGCGCACGTGCGCGCAAACAAAAGTTTCTTTCGGAGCCATCAACTTTCAGCAAGTAAACCCACCTGACCCAGATGGATGATCCCAAGAGAAGAGGACAGAGAGAACGAGACAGGCATAATCAAGAAGAGCCATGTAGCATGTAGATAAATTAATAAATGATTACTATGCCTGGAAGAGATAATTACCACACCATTTTGTTTTCTCATTAGAAAAAAAATGCTTTCTCTTTACCAGTGAATTAAAAAAAGCCCGGAAGTATAATCTCTTTATTTATGGCTTGCAGCAAACACCTTTTTTTCTACAATAATCCATTAAAACCAGTCTCACTGAGTTCAGCAGAGAACATGGGGAAATAGCAAATGTTATCTGTTCCCCCCTAACATTAGAAGTCGACGTGGAATCTGTTGAAATGTACTCGAGATACGTGTCAGCGAGAGTTATTCAGCAGTACGGAACTCAGTAATTATTCCAGTGTGGCTTGGTAAATGTGAAATGTCATTAGAGAAGTGAAAAAGGGAAAAAATGTGATAAGGAGGAAATCTTTTTGTTTCCAGTGGACTCGGTTTCATCTGTCTATTAATCAGACGTGGCAGTTTCTAGGCACCTTATCATTCCAGTTAAGAAACGTGTTATCATAAATTATTTATTTAGGCATGTACATCTATGTAAAAAGTCATTTCCAACAAGCATTTACCAGTCTCTTATTTCTGTTCTACACTAGGATTGTTACCACCACTGAATTGATTTCAACTGTATGTTCTACCCAGGCTACACCACAGGAAAAAATACATCGATAAATCGGACAATAAGTTTATGATTCAATCATGGCATTGCTTATTCACAAATTTCTTTTAAAAAAAAAGGTTTTCTTTAATTAAGGCAACATAAAATATTATATACTGAAAATATTAAATCAAATTTGCAGACGACACCACCATCACACAGCACTGTAGGAGGAAGGCCCAGTGGATCCTCTCTGATCCAAGCCACCCCAGCAACTAACTCTTCACACTGCTGACATCTGGCAGATAGTACAGGAGCATCCGGACTCGCACCAGCAGATTCAGGGACAGTTTCCACCCGCAAACCATCTGCTACTGAACTGCTCAGATACCGGACAATCTGCACACCTTTTACACACTCATTGTACACACTGTACATGCACACACTACCTCTGCACTACAACCACTTCAGTATTTTCTATTAGTATTCTGTTTTTATCCTACTGTGTACATATAGATACATACATAAATACATACACACACACACACACACACACACACACATGCACGCACACACACACACACATATATATAGATAGATAGATAGATAGATAGATAGATAGATAGATAGATAGATAGATAGATAGATAGATTATTTTAATTAAATGATGATGTTGATGATTATTATTATTAATATAATTATTATTATTATTATTAATGTTGTTGTTGATAAATTATATAAATACAAACAGGTGTACAATTTTTAACTATATTTACATTATATTTTTATCCATAAGCAAATAAAGGTAAAATATTTTATACTCCTGACAATTAATGCTGCCACAAAAGGATTTTATTTCTCTTTCTTATTTATTAAATACACTTACTTATGTAGTTATTTGTATTTATTGTAAGTATATTTTAATTATTTTATTTTAACACCCATTTATGATGAAGCAGTGTTTAGTCAGTGAAAATTTGTTTTACTAAACAGAAACATCATATTATTTTGTTTTGTTTTCTGTGGTCTAATTTGATTGGTTGAGTGGTGTCCTCCAAGAGTGTTTATATTTAGTATAACCAGACTGGTACATTTCACTGAACGTGTTAATCACTATGTTTATTTGTGTTCGCCACGCTTCGAATTCCACGTCTGAGTTTAAAACGATTACTACAGTATACTTGGCCACGTCATCAGCAAAAATAATATTTTTGGGAAAATAATTTTTGGCTTCAAAAATATGAAAGCCATATTATTATTTATTTACTTATTTTTATTTTATTACATATTATTTGAAATAGCCATACCATCTAGTATTATCTCAATTAAATCAAAGATAGAATAATAATAATAATAATAATAATAATAATAAAAACTGATACAGAGATGAGTAGAAAGTAATCAACTTTCTTGGCATTTAAACAGTTATTTTAAAGTTTTAGAGACAACTGAACATGAAATTATTCAAGAAAGCAGCGATGTGATCTTCAAGGTGAATCATTAAAGTTAAGGTGATAAAATGTAGGCTATTACGCACAGGTGACCAAAGCTTATATCCAGGTTCCAATGTAACAAACATGGCTGCAGGTTATTTAATGTCCTAATACTGTGTTTTCTGTGGCAAAATTAAAAAATAAATAAAAAAGACACAAAACGTGCAGACACCACAATACCACAAACCATCCACCCCGTCTTTCCGAAAAAAGCCATCTAATCTGTTAGGAGGACGTGCAGCATTGAGGCATTGAGCGTGTGGCTGCATATCTGAAACAGGTTAATGAAGCAAGAAGACACACACACACACACACACACACACACACACACACACAATGTTTCTTCATTGACAAGGACAAGTTCCACAGATGACATACAAACAAGGAAAAAAATAATAAGAAGAAAAAAACAGCTTAAGTGTCGATGTTGTTCAGTGGCTTGCCATGTGTGTTGATAAGTTGGAGAACAGGTCTCAAGTCTGGGGGAAAATTTGCATACATTTCACAGAGCTTTATGATGGAATATGAGAAAGTGGGCCAATGTAATTGCTTCCTCTTCTGTAGGGATATAAGGCTAATGCATTAAGCAATGCCTCTAGAGCCGTCGTCTTATAAAACTTTCAGAGAATCAATCTATCTGGAGGTTTTCAGAGTCGAATTTCAAATACAATCAGACTGGAGGAGCTCTGAATCATCTGAAGTAGCAGAAGGGCTATTATAAAATGGTTATTATAGTGGTATAAGTCTCAGCTTTGGATATATCAGTGTGCTGTAAAATGTGCTGAAAATGTGCGCACTAATCCTAAAGGAAATGGACCACTATGAAAATACACAGTCACATTGTCTGTTTTTATCACCTAATGTAATCCTAATAAAATATCTCACAATTTAAACAGTGGATTTTTATCCCATTCATACAAAAGTCTTATACAAAGAGCCATATGTATCCAATCCACATAAAGCTCCCATCATAAGTAGCTCCAAAGATCAAATTCTTATGATGGTGTAATTTAGTCCTGACACACCAGGCCCGCATCCAAAAATATGACTCGCAGCTTTCCAAGGCGATCTTCCATCATGAGTTCTCATTCAGCAGCTGTAGCTCCCTATCCCGTCCTATCCATCACACTGTCTTCTTTCCTAATACACCGTGACTAATGTTTAACATGAGACAGGTTAATTATGGAAATTGTGGTGATCCAGACACACACACAAAAAAGATTCCCTTGTGCAAACACTACAGGTGAAACTGTAACATTAACGTCTGCTGCGGGAAAAATCTCATTAATCACTGCCATGTTAGCTGGTGAAAGCTGAAGCTGAAAAGAACGCTCGTGTGGAAAGCAGCTGGGTAACATTAGCTCAACTCGGCACACTGATGGTAAACTCACTCCGGCTAAATCTTCAGAATGAAACATGAGCTCTCTCACTCAGAAGATATGATCTCTCTCTGTGAGGCATGATACAGGTATCATATTTGGTCCATGCTGGACATTATTATAATATAATATTGGAAATATGATTAATTTTGCCCAACTCACCTCAACTGGCTCCTCTTAACATAGAGAAGCAGTGGTTCTACTCCGAGCTCCTCTTGGATGGCCAAGGAAAAGCACAATCTTACCATGTCCGTAAGAGACAGCCCAGCCACCCTGCGAAGGAAGCTCATTTCAGTCGCTTATATCCGTGATTTTGTTCTTTCGGTCACTACCCAAAGCTCGTGACCATAAATGAGAGTCAAACAATCAGCGATTGGCCAGTTTAATGAAAACAGTAAACACCGTTGAGAGCCTCAGTGCCTCATTCAGCGAATGGCTAACGTCATACTGGCAGCCAGCCAGGCTCACTACACAGAATATAGGCACTAATGCATAGTTTTCGGTGAAAGAGTTAAAGTATTGTGCTGTAAATTCATGTCTTTATTGACATATTTGTTTAGGAAGCAGCAAAAAAAATCAAAAATCACGATGTTTAAAGGACTTCAGATGAATAAACACCCAAACACCTGGTAGAGACTCTACACTGGTTCATCCTAAGGACTGCTACACTGAACAAAGCCCAGCATATTATAAAAGTATGTAATGTGATTGCGCAATGATTTATGGGAAATGATGAAGATGGAGGAAACTTTTCATTCATTCATTTTCTGAACCGTTTAATCCTAATTAGGGTCACAGGGAGGCCAACACTCACACAACCATTCACACTCACACCTAGTTTCCTGATTTGGAACAGCCAATTAGCCTACTGTGCATGTTTTTGGACTGTGGGATGAAACCGGAGTGCTCGGAGGAAACCCATGCAAACATGGGGAGAACATGCAAACTCAACACAGAAACGCCCGAGCTGGGAATCGACGTGCTAACCACTACGCCACCGTGCCACCCTGGAGGAAACTTGTAAACCCGAATGATTAAGAACAGTATACACACAGAACCATGTGGTCGATTTATTAGGTGTTTCCCCTAACCTGATCAGCCAACCTGGCAAAACTGTGTGATGAATGGATTAAGCGAGTTAAACGAACACAGGCAGACTGGAAAGCACCCAGCATTCATTCCATTATTTGTAAAGACCTTTTTACTGAAGATTGTTTTGAGCCAATTCCAGAGCCTCAGTGTGAAATGGCTGCAGGTTTGACAGACGTCATGTAACCAGCACTACAACAGCTGTCAACAATAACACCGCAACGTTCAGAAGCTGCCAACAAGCCTGAACAGAAAACCTAAAATCGTTCTAAAATACTGCTGTAAAATGATGAACAGTCAGTCTGTTATAACACTCAATTTGAATGATCCAGGTTGCCTGTAGTATAGTGTATATGATAATTTCTTAAAGGAACTTTCAAGTTCATTCATTCGTTCATTCATTTTCTGAACCGCTTAATCCTAATTAGGGTCGCGGGGAGGCTGGCGCCCATCTCAGCCGACTCTGGGCGAGGCCGGGGTACATCCTAGACAGCTCGCCAGGCCATCGCAGGGCCAACAGTCACACACCCATACACACTCACCCTCACACTCTTACCTTGGTAATTTGGATCATCCAATTAGCCTACTGTGCATGTTTTTGGATTGTGGGAGGATACCAGAGTACCCAGAGGAAACCCACGCAAGAACATGCAAACTCCACACAGAAACGCCCGAGCTGGGAATCAAACCCAGGACCTTCTGGCTGTGAGGCGGACGTGCTAACCTCTACGCCACCGTGCCACCCGAACTTTCAAGTTGTATCCATATTTCACTATTTACAGTGAAACAGTATATCACTATAACAGAGGTGCCAAATTCTACATGTCTTGGAACAAAATACATTGTCAGATAATTTATGCTATTTTTTATGCAATTTTTTCCCCCTGAAAATGCATGCACATTTACGGACCAGTTGCAATTTGTACAGAGCAGAAATGACTCTGGGTCATAATTGTACTGGTCCGTACATTTCCATGATTTTGCCACACTGGTTTAGGATGAATGAGAGTTGTAAATATTTAGCCACAACCTTGTTAAAATATCAGCATTTCAGACAAAATGGCTATGATAAAGTGTCTGTGTTTTGTGTGTAAATAGTTATCATTCCCCCACGGTTTTAAAGCCTTCAGAATTGTTTTTACCCACGATCAAACCCCAAACAGTGGGCGACGCCTGTATATTTGTGGCACTAAGCATTTTATGTTAAATATTCTAAGACTGGGAGTGTTGTTGCATATGATCATGCTCTATTTATTAGATATTTGTAGATATATCATAGTATCAAAATAAGTTATAGCCCCTTTTTATGACAGTTTTTCTGCCATAATAGGTCCCTTAACTGATCATTGCTCTTATTTTTCTACTTATAGTGAAATTCAGGAGTTGACATCTGAAAGGACATACAGTAACAGGATCATAGGTAGATGTGAACTTTGTGCTTGCAAACAAACACAGCTGGACTGAACAGATTAATATCTTTAGCAGGTTGTTGTATCCTGTTGTAGCAGAAATTGGCTTTAGTTGTATCTGTTTGGCTGCGATGGCCTGGCAAGCTGTTCAGGGTGTACTCTGCCCTCGCCAGGAGTCTGCTGAGATGGCCGCCAGCCTCCCCGCGACCCTAATAAGGATTAAGCGGTTCAGAAAATGAATGAATGAATGTACCCGTTTGGTTGCTCTGCTAAGAAAACCATAAAGCAAATGCTGAAACATTTTGTTAAAAAAAACAAAAAAAAAAAACATCCCTCTACATGCTGCTCCAGGTAAAGACGCTGTACAGGTATATATTTTATTAGTAAAAAAAATTTGTACCAAAATCAATTGTGAACTTTAATCAGAAGCTTCAGGGGGGACTTTCTAACCCGAACACCAAAGCATCCCCCCCCCGCCAAGCCCCACACCAGGGTTTCGCCCAGGACCTAGGCAGCCCCATACCCCTGGCTGGACAAAAAGGTCCACCCTCCTGCCTTGAGACCCCCCCAAAATCCTGGCAACAGGCCTGAGAAGCCAACAGTGCTTCCAGCCAGTGCTTTCCACCGGAATTAAAAGAAGAATCGCAATGGAGGGAGCAAACACCAGTGGAGAAACTGATGTGGTAAAAATTGCTTTGCAACGTAACGTCAGAAGTAACAACTGATAAGTTAAACTCATAAAACTGGCAGGGAAGTCGCTAATATTACTGAACTTCATGAGTCGAGTGTGACATAAAAAAGACATAAAACATAAAAGTAATGTCACTGTTTAAAGGAAACAAGTGCTCAACAAATTAGTAAAATGCAACTTTATGTGTTGTTTGGGTTTATTCAGCTAAGGTAGGCATGTTGTGACCCATGTACTGTTTTCTTGCTTTTTTGGTAATTTTTATTATTTTTTTTTTTCTGTAACTGACCTCCAAAAGAGCTAGAAACAGGGTGGTCAGTTGGTCCTCCATAGAAAAACTATAGGGACCACAGTCCATGTATTATTTATGTTTTGTGCCCTTTAGTGGAGGTTTTTTTTTTTTTGGTTAGGGCAATAAATGCCTCCCTATATTACCGTGTTTCCCCGATAATAAGACACTGTCTTATTTTCTTTTTCGGTTCAAAAAACACCATAGGGCTTATTTTCGG
>JAOUQZ010000010.1:5089532-5113538 GCA_028564935.1 Neosilurus hyrtlii | reverse complement strand
GAGAGAGGGAGAGAGAGAGAGAGAGAGAGAGAGAGAGAGAGAGAGAGAGAGAGAGAGAGAGAGAGAGTGCTCCGGATACATTTTGGTATTTAATATGCTTTTAAATATTCAACACTATAATTTGAAATATTGCAAAACATGAGTCGCTATTAAGTTGATCAGAGAGAAAGAAAGGAGATGAGATGATAAGAGACTGAGCTGCAGATTGCTGCTCATCAATTACTTTTGTTTTTGTTTTGAACAGGTTTATTTTACAATGATCAGGAATTTTAGTTCAGTTTCTGTCAAAAAAAAAAAATAAAAATGGGAAAGAAAGAAAGAAAGATAGAAAAAAAGAAAAGGATCTAACCATGATTGACAGATGAAACATAATGAAGGAAATAAAGAAAAAGAACAAAGATTTAAATATGATTAAGAGATGAAAAAACAAACAAAAAAAAAACAAAAGAAAGAAGAACAATAAAAAAGGATTGAAAGGTGAAAAATGATGACAAAAGAAAGAAATAAAGAAAGAAAATGATCTAAATATGATTGACAGATGAAAAATAAAAAATGAAATTAAGACAGAAAGAAAAGAAGAACAAAGATGTAAATATGATTGAGAGATAAAAAGAGACAGAAAGAAAGAAAGAGGATCTTAACATGATTGTCAGATGCAAAAATTATGATTTACGGATAAAAGAAGCAGCTATGCATTGTGTTCTGCAATGCCCTATCTACAGATATTAAATACATCATATCTCATTTGTCCATTACGCTTGCACGACAGTATCAGAGCCATATAAGGTCATTAACTACATACATGGAAATGAAGAGCGGTTAGCTGGTGAAGCAGGTGGTAACTTTTATCACGTGGTTTAATTCTGAAATCTACGCTGAGGTTTGAGATAAATCTCTGAGTGGGGAACAACAATAATGAAACTAAAGGACAAGCTGGTAAAATTTTAATGTGGGCCAAACAAAAACACGAGGAGGGGAAAGACCTGCGGACCTGAAGAAATCGTGGCATGACTCATTCGGAACATCTATTATTCAACTCTGGCTTTTGAGTGAGCTCAATAATATATGAAAGCTGGACAAAGCGGACCCTTGCAGCATGAGATTAATGAGTTGTTAGTTATTTAAATAGTTCGAGAAAGAAAGCGAAAGACAAAGAGAAAGAAAGCAGCCTGTTTACGGACTCGACCTAAAAAAGTTACTGTATGAGCGCTTAGTAGTTACTGATTAGCTTTCTGTCCGTTTCTGGCACCATTAGCAAACTATTTAAAAAAGAAACAATGTGAGTTGGAGTCTAGCTGGGATTCCAGGTCCTGGACAAAGTTTTAACCACAAGTGTGCCTCAGTCCACCCAATAAATAGGGGGTATAAATGCCAGTATAAATGGGTACCAGTACAAATACTGGGTAGGTAACCTGCAATAGTCTTGGGAATGACTATAAATTTCATACGGTAATGGAGTCAAGTTGTAGGGATAGAATGGAGTTACCCCTTAACCATTACTACTATGAGGACCACCCTACCTGGGAGTGGTGAACTCTCTTTCAGGTGAGTGATGAAAGCCACTAAAAATTTTACATTTACTCCATTTGGAAGACGCCCTTACATTTATCATTTTCATACAACTGATCAATTAAGGGTTAAGAGCCTTGACCAAGCACACAACAGTGGCAGCTCGGTGGTACTGGGGTTGGAACTCCTGACCTTTGCATCAATAAGTCAGAGCTACTGTGCTACCACTGACACCGCCTGCTTCAGGGCACACTTCGTCTGAAGAGGAGCACCACCAGACGCAAAATCTGCCTACCAAAAACATGAAAATGCCCTCAATTCCTAATAGGAGATGCAAGGTCACTGCAATAGACCCATGGCCTAACTTGGATTTGGTTTGAGAAAGAGAGAGAGAGAGAGAAAAAGAGAGAGAGAGAGAGAGAGAGAGAGAGAGAAAAAAGCTGTGATGGACTAGTATTCTATTCAGGAGAAGTTAAACTCCAAGTCGATTCACGATACAAAAACTACGATACACTCCGGCTGAGATGAGCCACCAGGCTCGGGTATAAAAAGTGCAACAGACTTTACCTTAAGCCACTGTCACGCATCGACAATTTAGCCAGCATATGCAGATTTATGAAAAATTTGGCAAATATGCTGACGTACGTCGAATAATTCATGGGATAGTTTTGTGTAAGTTAACAGTACACTGGTATAAGTCATATGGTGAGGTCGCCGAAAAAATTTGTGCATGCACAACATTTTCTACGTATACTTTCCTAGGGTTAATACATTCCACATTTGCTGGCCATAAATTGTAGATAAGTTATTTGTAAGTTACTCATAAGTTGAATATTTCTAGCATAATTTGAACCTACATATAACTTATACCAACAAATACCTAGCACGTTGGCAGTGTTTGTAACTTATGACCAACGATAATCAACAATGGAGTTTTGAAGACTACTGACTATCTATTTTATATACCAATCCCCCTTAACGCTGCCAATACGCTCATAATACGCTAGCAGGAAGTTAGAAAGACGTTCAGTAAAGGTTCTGTGGTTGTCCGGAACACGTCAGCTACGTCTACATACATCAATATACGTTGGAGATAAGTTCGATACAAGTTTGCTATAAGTTTTCGATAGGTTCTGGATAAGTTACCAATAAGTTATGTATACATTTAAAACTGGAATAACACTGATAGTTCAGCGTATACCAGTGTTTGATAGAAATTTGTCATATGTCAGCAAGCTCTGCAAATCTTTAATAGGCTTATGTGAGTTGAAGTAATTGCACCAGAAGGTGTTCAAATCTCAGCAACAACAGCAGTGTTTATGTGTCTGATTTGTTCTAGACTAAAATTCGATTTTAAAATTGTCATCGTACCGTTTTTTGCAACGTTCTTTGCACTGTCCTGCTATATTTGCACACACATGCACCATATGATGTTATATGTAGTTTAGCAGCCCTATAGCCCTTGCAACTACACATCCCGAACAATAAAGGAAATAGCAAAGGAAAAACTCCCTGAGAACAAATGATGTTAAATTCCATTACTAGGAAGTAGTTCAAAAAGAACCGCTGTTTGTACTTTACATAATGTCTGGAGACTCTGACCTGTCTTCACGGTATGCAGCTCCAGTAGTCCTGGAAGCACGATCGATATTATCCCTCACTGTTTAAGTGTGTATAACTGAGCCATGGATGATCAGCTACAGACCCTTTCAAAATACATCCAATGATTAATAGACACATTTTATTCCTTCCTTTGAATTAATGTACAGAACTGATCGATAAGTCAAGATGCCTATAATGATTACTAAAAAAAAAAAAGTAGTCAGGAATAAAAGAAATAAATAACCTACCAGGTGCTGGATTTGAGATTCTCCATTAAAATGTGCACAGTACCTGGATTTCAATAGTTTAGTCCAATCTATTGTTCCGTTACAGCACAAGCTTTTGTTTCATGACATGCCTCCATCTTCATTTGCATTGGATATGTAACATCAGCCAGAACTAAGTGAGTAATACCCTAGCCTGTTTTAGCGCTCTCGCTCTCTTGCTCTCTCTCTCTCTCTCTCTCTCTCTCACACACACACACACACACACACACACACACACACACACACGATCTCTCGCTCGTGCATGCTCTCTTCCTCATGTTCTCTCACTCAATTCATGCTCACTCTCTCCCTCTCTCTCTCTCATTTTTTTTTTATTGGCACAAATGTTAGGTTGCAGTATTGCCAAAAATGAAAAATTGAAAAATAGTTAATCATAAAACGATTCATGTTAAACAGCAAATAACACCTACAAAAAGATAATAGGGACCACACATGGCAAGTCAAATAATTCATATATATATATATACCCCCCACCCCCTGCACCTGAGACTACAAATTTGCCAACTAGTAGAATTTCGCTTCTCTTCGCCTTCCGTATGTTGAAGCACTCTTGAAATTCAGGGAGTGATCTTGTATTGTGTATATTCTTAAAGAATCCTTTTCTTATTCTCTCTCCCCCTGCAGAGGTTAGGAAATCTGCTAGGGGATACAAGATTGTAAAAAAGGACGCAATCGGACTAAGAGTCATAAAAAATTCATGAATGGTCTCAAAAACAAACTCGGGAGCAGGATTTGTTATTAATCACGCGTGCTATTTTGAAACCTGGAACTTACTGTATGTCTTTCCCTCCAGATGGTGAAAGAGATAAAATGCCACGTAGCAGAAACAAAATGCCCCAAATCTTTACTTGGCTCCAAGGGGAGTAAGCAAAGATGGTGCTGAAAACATGTGAAATAACTATGTTTAGTGAGTAGCTTTCACTCTTTCACTCACTATTAAATCCTGATTTGTTGCGCAGGATGTGGCTTGGGGAAACACAGCTCTGATGTATAGGCGGGTCAGAGCTAAACTAGAGCAGGTCACATTAGGACAGAGCGAGCTCTGGAGTGCACTCTATATCAGTCATCCACACTGCCAGGTTGGATAATGAGTTCACTCTTTCCCCACAGAAAGAGAAGAGTGTGTGAGTGTGTGTGCACTGAGGAAGCATCACATCCGGTACAGAGCTGCTCAGTGTCAAGACTTATAACATACTCTCAGTACTGCAATTACAATTATTTATTTACATGCACAAACTTTTTCATCCACGTTAAATTTTTTTTGATAATTTATAGTTTAAATTCAACAAATGACTGCTTTTTAAGTGCAACACAAACACACACACACACACACACGCACATACACTATTAATTGTTAATTACATTATAATTGACAATTATTTGCAGAAGGCCAGGCAGATATTGCTGAATAGCCTATTCACCGATATTCACCAAGCCTTAATAATTGTTTTAGTATATACTACACGGAACCACAAAAAAGAAGGTAATTATACATTTTGTACGTGTGACAATGTTCACGAACATTCTAATGTGCTTTTTGTACCTTAAAAATGCAAAAACAATACTCCATTGTTTTTTGTTTCTTTTTTTCCTTTTTTTTTCCGGGGGGAGGTTGGGGAAATATATGTTGTTGTTGCTATACATTTTATGGCTTCTAAATATTCTGCTAGCGGCACAGTGGTGGGTAGCATGTCCACCTTACAGCAAGGTCCTGGGTTCAATTCTTAGGCTCAGGCATTTCTTTGTGACGTTTGCATGTTTTTCTTGTGCTCGGTACTTCAGTTTCCTCCCACAGTTCAAAAACATGCACATTAGGCTAACAATCTGTTCCAAATTGCCCCTAGGAGTAAGTGTTAATGGTTGTGTGTGTGGTGTAGACCTTGTGATGGTCTGGCCAATGTTAGCTGAGTCGGCCCACCCCCTCATTACCCTAGTAGGATTAAGCAGTTCAGCAAATGAGTCAATGAGAGAGTAAAAAAAAATCCCCAGTGCAGCTAACTGGGTTATGAAATGCAGGCCATGTCTCGCACTGTCTATGGTGAGAGGCATGTAAAAGAATCATTGCTGATTTTTGTCAAGAGTAGGCTGCATAGCCGTCAGCGTGTTTCTTCCCTGCGATGGCCTGGTGAGCTGTCCAGGGTGTACTCTGTCCTCGCCCAAAGTCGGCTGAGATGGGCGCCAGCCTCCCCGCGACCCTAATTAGGATTAAGCGGTTCAGAAAATGAATAAATGGATAAATTATATTCTGCTATAGTTTCATAGTCAGTCCAATTTACCACTTTTATTCTGACACAATTTCCTCCAGGATCAATAAACTATTCTGATTCTGATTAGTTCCTCACTCAGATTCACCTCAAATGACAAGTGCATTGCGCATAAAACACTCCTTCGATAAGAAACCAGTCAAACAGTTCAAATGTTAGCTGGGAAGCCTGTGATTGAAGTAAATATTACGTTTTTCGTTTTCTGAGTGCTTCAGTTCTGACTGCGGCTGAGATCGAGTCGAGGGGAGTCTGGGAATTCAGGCATGCATCCAGCAAAGAGAACACACAGGCATGCCTTATCCACCAGCAAGTCTAGACTTTCTGTTAAACTTGATGCTAGAAGTTCCCTTAAAATATATTAAATAAAGCAATACAAAAGGAGCCTACTGAAGTAAAACTATTTCAGATATTTGATCTTGCTGTGACCTTCACCGTACTAAAGCCAAAATCTAATCCTGTTCTTTTGCAAGTTATAATAATAATAATTCCACTTCAATCCTTCTAACATTAAATGCTGGACATTTTTTCAAAAGAATCTCAAATGGGCACACAGCTGGAATGCCTAGAAATAATCAAAATTAAGGGGCGGGGGGTGTTCAGTTTCACCTTCAACTTTAATGATAAATATACTGCATGTAAAACCAAACTGAAGAAGGTACAAACTCTGGATAAGGAGGCAGTTTATTAAACACAGTGCTGAAAACAGAAACCTTTTTAAAGAGTTCCTCATACAGTAAATCAGGCTTTGTTCAGGCTCTTGAATCACACACCATGTGATTAGCCTTACAGTATAGAAAAAATACAAAACTGAAAAGAGAAGAAAAAACAAACAAACCAAAAAACACAGTCATTTCTGTTCTCAATCAATTTTCAGCAAAAATACCCACGATGCTCCTGTGCTGCAGTTGGAACAGAAACTCTTAATGATTTTCTACCCTTTTTTATTTTTTGGGTAAAGAGAATTTGACTTGTTAGAAGGTTCATCCAACAGGTTCTTTAGTTTTATTTTGAAGAAAGTAAAGAAATGTATGTACCAGAGTTTCCCCAAGCCTGCAACATATTTATTAAAGAAGATAAACTTATGAGCACGATTAATACTCAACGCATTCCTCCCTGCCACCATTCACACCCTGAGCTAACACTATGCTAATGCTATTTTAATGGTGCGCTGTAGCCCGTAAATATCGCCTGCATGGCATCAAAGGAATTTTCCATTTGTTTCTCTTGGAAAAATTGGCAAGTGAGTGAAGGAAAGAAACGAGAGAGTGAGGGTGTGTGTGTGTGTGTGTGTGTGTGTGTGTGTGTGTGTGTGTGTGTGTATCAGCTGTTTTTATCTAAACGAGCATGTAACGTTCTCGTCCCCATCGTGCAGGCAGGAACAGACAGCTATTGTGTGAGCGTGACCCTCCCGTATCCCACAAGGCACTGCATGATGAATGGGCCTTCCAGAACCTACGGCCCCCGCCAGCACCTCGCCGCGTTTCTTCCCAGGGCTGCATGTCTCTCTCCCCCTCAGCCCTGCCTCGAGCGCTCCGACTCTCTCCCTTTGTCACTTTCGCCTTCTTTTCTCTTCCTCCGCGCCCTTACAGCCGGAGAGATTAATGTGTGTTCCACTACACTCTGGACTCCATACTGTGCTCTGTCACGATAACACATTACTCTCCCCGAGTCCATCATGCCTTTAAATCACAGCTCTGATGAGATTTTGTTGTTGTTGTTGCTGTTTTCTTGAGCAGTTCTGCATTTCCACGATGATGTTTATCTCCTGAAAGGGTTACACGCCAAAAGGGGCACAGAAACATCAATGCTTCTTGAAACACCAACATGTCAGCGTTTCCTTTAAACGTGGGAACAATTACCCCAAAAATTACTTTTTTTATTTCATGATTTTAGTTGTAGACAATTCCCACCCATCAGGTATGCTTCATTTCCTTGAACTGCTGTGCATACATATTCAGGAACAGAGTAAGACACTTTGGAGGAAAGCGGTTTCTCTATAAGCTCATAGACACCAGTGATCACTTTAAAGTGTCAGATAAACAAACATAGAGCTGCTTCTAAGTGCTTCTAACACCAAACTACTCAATCAATAAGTCACATCACAAATATTTCAATATAAATAACTTTAAAGTGTTTCAGGCTTAATTTTTCCTTTTACCTTCCTTAAGCGTCGTAATCCTACTAGGCTTGACACCGGACAATTCCACACCTAGGGGCAATTTTTAACTGCTATTTATTCTAATGGGCATGTCTTTGGACTGTAGAAGGAAACCGAAGTACCTGGAGGAAACCCACACGAGCACGGGGAGAACTTACAAACTCCACACTGAATCGCCGAAGCCCAGGAATCGAACCCAGGACCTTCTGGCTGTGAGGCGGACATGCTAGCCACAGAGCTACCGTATCATCCCCTACTTTTCCAGTAAAGCAAATATTATTATACATTAACATAAGTACAGGAAACTCAAGCTGCAAAATCAACAATATAGGCATGAAAAATTGGCAAGAAATTTCTTTTATCGATTAGTTAGCTGAGAAACGACATGTGAAAGATGACTTTGGTTGGACATTTCGAAAAGCAAGGCTGAAGGATTTGAAGCGAAAAGAGAACTTCACACAAACGCTTGAGGAGAAATTGTATTACATAACAAACAGCATAGTTATCTAAGCCTTCTGTTTCCTAAGCCACTGAAAGCTGTTAGCGAGAAGACCTGCAGGAAATCCTGGTTTATCTAACTACAGGCTTTAATTTGGAATCTGTGCCGGTTTAAAATTGCCAGAAAAGACAAGTTTAATCCATGTTATGAGTTTTTTTTTTACATGCATTTGTCTCAGTTAATCCATTATGGAGTTTTTATCTACCGTTATAACAGCTAGTAAGGTATTAACAGAAAAGTTCCCACAGAAGAAACTCAAACTCTCATGGTCATATCTCCGTGATGTTCCTGATTATAATGTTCATGATGGTCTTCGTCTGCGATGGCCTGGTGAGCTGTCCAGGGTGTACTCTGCCCACACCCAGAGTCGGCTGAGATTAGGATTAAGCGGTTCAGAAAATGAATGAATGAATGAATGATGGTCTTCATTTCGGGTTTCTGATTGCATTTCAGGTCCAGAAATGAACTCCCAGATGAAACACGATTGCTCAGCCCCGCCCCTTTTCCTTATAACGTAACTCACAAGGCTTTCAGGACTCCCTTGGCTATTTCTGGAGGTTTCCGATATTCAAATAGCCATAGGTGCATTAAGCGACATTTTGGCATAGGGTTATCTTGAGTTTTTGTAGAAATGTGGCAGGTAGACTATATGGACTTTTTTTTTTTTGGTTTGTTTGTTTTTTTACTTCCTGTGTACAATTTGGCATTAAATGAAACATACTAAACTCATATATTCATTCATTTTCTAAGCCGCTCAATCCTACTTAGGTTCAGAGGAGGCTGGCACCCATCTCAGCCAACTCTGGGCGAAGGCAGGGTACACCCTGAACAGTATGCCAGGCCATTGCAGGGCCAACACACATTTGAAACAACCAATCAGCCTACTGTGCATGGTTTTAGACTGTGGGAGGAAACCGCAGTATCCAAAGGAAACCCACACATTCATGGCGAGAAACACCCCGAGCACCCAGGGGACCTTCTTGCTGTGAGGCGAACATGCTAACCACTGTGCCACCGTGCCGACTTAATACTAAGCAAATTTATTAATTTATAAACAAAAGTAATACCAACAAGCAATATGGCAGCCGTTCAGGGAAACCCCTTGGAACTAACGAAAATTGCCAAAAACAGCTGAGGGAATTCCAAATGCCCCAGCCCTAAATAAAAAAGTAGGGCTGTCTCCAACATAGCACCCGAAGCATTATGTCGATAGAAATCACACAGGTGTCCCAAGAGCTCACAAGGGAGACATGGTGTTATTTATTTACCCCCCTCACCACCACCACCACCTAATTTAAAAAATAATCAGGATGATCTTTGGGCTATTATTTAATTCTAATTGTAATAAGCAAATGAATAATCATTTTAATTTCATTGTAATCTTAATACTATTAAGTATTTAAACTTTTTTAAATGTTAGTCATTGATTAACTCTTTTAAAATGTCTGCATGTATTACCTGTACAAACATGTTACTTAAAGGAAGTTCTTTGTGATTGTCCTCTGTGATAAAAAGAAATCTGTTACTAGTTGCTTTTTTTACCTTGAACAAAAAAAACTTTATTATTCATTCATCTTCTGAACCGCTTAATCCTAATTAGGGCCGCCGACTCTGGGCGAGGGCGGGGTACACCCTGGACAGCTCGCCAGGCCATCGCAGGGCAAAAACTTTATTAATGTAACATAAAATTACATGGTCCCCTCAGTGGCATAAGTCTCTGCTATCAAGAGGAGCCCTGTAAGAAATCTATAGGAGCCCTGGAGATCATTAGAGATGCACTCAGTATGTTCTGATGGTTATAATGCGAGAAGTATCTTAGGATATGTGTAACCTGAGTGTATTACATACAGCACATCTTTCTGCTTCCTGAATCTCAGCAGGAGAAGCTTGAGGAAGACGTTACGCTACTTAGTGTGGGAAGAAAATCTTATGTCATCTTCCTCTATTAAATTGGGATCCTGTTTGCTCTCTCTCTCTCTTTCTCTCTCTCTCTCTCTCTCTCTCTCTGTCTATCAATGACTCCCTTTTTTCTGTCTCTTTATCTCTTCCTTCTCTGCCCCACTATCTTTATCTCTCTGTCTCTGTCACTCCCAGTGTCTCTTGCTCTCGCTCTCTTTTTTCTCTCATTTTCCCCTGATCACTCCTTCTCTCTCCTTTTTCTCTGTACAAGTCTATTCATCTTTACATCCATTTGTCTGCCCTCCCCTATATCTCTCTGTGGATCCTTCTTCTTCTTCTTCTTAAGTCTATTTATGTATCCATCCATGCATCCATCTGTCTGTCTCTCTGTATTATTGTCTTCCCATTTTTATGTATGTCTCTCTCACTTTTTTTCATTCTTCATCTCTTCTCTTTCTTTCTCTCTTTCTCCTCATTATTCCCTAATTAATCCCTCTTACCCCTCTTCTGTCCATCCCTCTGTCTCTCTCTGCCTTTCACTCTTTCTGACTCTTTCTCACTCTCTTTTCTCTGTGTCTGCCTCTCCTGCAACCCTCGTGCACACACACACATGCACGCACACACGCACACACACACATTCATTATCCTCGACAAAACCCCTATCTTTCATTAATGAGACCTGAAGTTCAGGTCTGAAAGGAGTACTGGTTCGGGGTGAAAAATGGCCCTCGGTAAAAGGAAATTACATTCGGAGAAAAAGGATGATATCTTTAAAAGAAAGAAAGAAAGGATATCAAGACATTATGTGAGATGTGAGAAGAAGTGGATGTGATTCAGCACTCAGGGCCACATTAGGCTAAAATGAAAGAGGAGCTGATCTAAAGGGAGTGTAGGATATCTTTAAATGAGGCGATGTCTAAAATGGTCGTAACAGAAGATACACACAGGGATCCACGCTCCCTTAAGGAGAACCATGTCACATTGTTCCCACAAATATGCGATGCAATGCAACGTCTATTCTCCCTTAGCATTTTTCCCTGAGCTGAAGGATCAGCCTTTAACATTACATTACAATGTGTGTTCGTTTGAGGGCATAGCAACCTACACGAAGGTCATAGTAGGTTACAAGGCACTCCGGCATGTGTGTGTGTGTGTGTGTGTGTGTGTGTGTGTGTGTGTGTGTGTGTATACAGGTGCCAGACTGGACTTTGAGTGATGAGATCATCCAAAAAGGAGAAGCCTGATATACACTGTAGGATTTTGGTCTTTCCAAGATAAAAGATGACCAACATGGGACAATCATGATTATTCTTCTGATCGTGGCTCCTAAACAGTAGTCCTATATCCTACCATAAGAAAGTCAGTCTTGCAATCAAAGATTGGCCACATCAATTTTCTGACATTGTCAGAAATTTAGGATGATCATCAGTGTGTTTGCAGCAACAATCTACATCTACTGACTAGCCATTACAATGCAGCATGAAATGACGTATACATTTTTGATTTTGCTGCCACACATTACGGTGCCTGGAGAACAGTTGGGGGTTAGGCGGCTTGCTCAAGGGCACTTCAGCCATGAAGGTGAAGGAAGGGAAGGTGCAGCTCACTGACGTGGCTGCCCAACATAGCGCTCAAATTCCAAACAGCAGTTTCCTCTGGGTACTCCGGTTTCCTCCCACAGACCAAGGACATGCACATAAAACTGACTGACTGTTACAAATTGAGCATGAATATGTGACTGTGAATGTGTGTGTTGTCCTGTGATGGTATGATGAGCTGGTCAGGATGTACCCCACCTTCGCCCAGTGTCTGCTGAGATTGGCTCAACCCCTCCCTGCCACTCTAGTAGTAGAATTTAGCAAATCGGTGAGTGAGAAGTGAGAGAAGATTATACGATGTGTCCTCTAGCAGTTTTTTCTGGCGTGCCAATGATGTTTGCCACTAGTGCATGCTGATGATATTTTGCTCTTTTATGCTAACTTGTGTTGTAGCCTACAATTCAAAAGTGCCATCATCATATGTAACAGTTTACATACCTTCATATACATCACTGTACAGTCTACATACCCGCCATACCCAAGATTAGTAGATCCATGGCGCAGTGTGTGATTTATAACAATCTTATTAGGCTGCTGAACTCAGTCCATAGAGAGCTTAATACGAGAGAGGAATGATGACAAAACTTGCTGAAATACCAATAATCAATCTGAGAAAAAACAACAGCATACAGGGAGCGCAAACCTCTGTCAAGCCCAGCAATCCATCATATGATCCAAAATGTAAAAAAATGGTCTTTACTTTCAAGTATACTTTAAAAAAATCTGGATTGAGATCATCTCCAAAATCGAATGGACTCTTCCTTGTCTGAAAGCCACAGTATACACAAACCAGGAACTAAAACTTAACCCCCTTGATTGAGGTACAGTACTCTGCAAAAGTTTTAGGCACATGCAAAGGAATGGTGTAGAACAAAGATGCCTAATATTTACATATAAATAACTGCATTAAATTAAAGATCTCTACATAAAAATTCTATAAAACACAGTAAACAGTAATAAATAAAATTAATTCAATATTAGGTGTGATGACTTTTTGCTTTAAAAATATAATAGCCATGTACAGTACCTTCTGGGTGTCTTACAGAACCAGCCACAGATCTCCTGGAAATGTTGACTGTCACACTTAATTCTTTATTTGCAGCAGCCTTCATTATATTTTTTATATGAAAAGTGGTCTCTTATAATATAATATTCTGCTTTATTTATTGACATACATTTTTGTTGTAACTTGTTAATATACAAATTAAAAATAAAAATCTATTGGAAAGTTTATATTTAAAAAAATAAAAGAAAGAGGTCGCCTAAAACTTTTGCACAGTACTAAAATTACTCATAAAACTTAATGAGAAAAATGATAAGAGACGATACACAGAAAATTCACAGGATGAGGATTTTGGAAATACAGAATGAGAATTTTTTTGAATGTAAAAACTATGAAAACTATTAACTGCTTGTTCATTTGCCATCAACTCAACCCTACATAGTGTACCTTAATTTTTTATTTTTTTTATACCCATAACATCTCTCTACGGACATGTGAGCAAAGGTTTTAAAAAGCGTGAACTACAAAACCACCAAGTTCATACAGTAAATGGAAGACAAGTACCTACTAAAGTCAATTCATTTTCAAGCAGGCTATGACCTTTCTCTTATGGTGATTGTAGATATCTCTTCTCAAATATGTAAAAAAGGTCAGCAGGCAACAACCACTGGGATGAAAATGTGCTGACTGACACTAAACCCAAGCATGAGGAGTGGAAGAATATAAAGAATGTTCTAAAAGCATGTGTTTCTCCAAAATGGTTCTTTGTTTAAGCAGAAACATGGATCCGCTGGAACTGGAACAACAGACCAGCACTAGAAGAGGAGGATCAGAAAGACTGGAATCTTATCAGGATCTTCAGGAAACTGTGTAAACTGTGTAAAACACAAAAACCCATAAGTCCACTCTGAGACTAATACATGCGAAATACTAGAAAAAATACACAGTCGATTACAGAGAGAAATCCCCAGTCTTTGTATTTTCATGAAACTCAAAATCCAGAGGGGAAAAAATTCCAACTGTCTGCAAATACCTGAAGGACAAGGTACACAACATATCTATTCTGGACAGAGAAGCCAATTGGTTTGAATTAAAATTGAAGACAACTTTCTATGTGAAATTCAAGCAGCTATCTCTGAACAGATGGGCGATTTTTTCCCATGCTACCTGTCACATAGCAGTTTTACTTCCAGGAAACAGTGTCATTGCAACCGCATAATGTCACAAGAGTGAATCACACAGTCTTTAAATATCAAAATGAACAGCAAGTGTGGTAAATTGACTTGATAACTCAAAAACAAGTCCATTTGCCCAGGTAAAAACTGCAGTTTTTAGTTTGGTTAAATCGAACTCTGGTTCATTTCCACCCTTGATGCACTTTGTCTGGCCAGGTGTGAACACAATACTCACAAAAACTCTCAAAAAGGTCTGAGACCTTTAGAGAAGTTGGTCTCGGTCTGGTTCCATGCAAACTCAGGAGTGGTTTCTTTGCAGTGGAAATGTCATCTGCCCTCAATCCAACTCAACCACAAGGTGTACAGTATAAGTTTACGCTAAATTGCCCCAGAAGGTATGTATGTTTTGCATTCTGGGATGTAACACTGCAGGCAAACGCAGTAGCGCCAGTAGTAGTAGCAGTGGTAGTGGTGGCAGTAGTAGCAGTATTATAGCAGTAGCAGCAGTAGTACTAGTACCAGTAGCAGTACCAGTAGTAGCAGAAGCAGTAGTGCTAGCAGTAGCAGCAATACTATAAGTAGTAGCAGCACCAGTAGTAGTAGGAGCAGCAGCAGTAGTGGCGGTAGTAGAAATAGTGGCGGTAGTAGAAGCAGTAGTGGCGGTAGTAGTAACAATAGCAGTTGTAAGAGCAGTAGCAGCAGTAGTGGCAGTTGTTGCAGTAGTAGCAGCAGTAGCGGTAGCAGTAGCAGCAATATTACCAGTAGTAGTAACATTAGCAGTTTTAAGAGCAGTAGCAGTAGTAGGGGTAGCGGTAGTAGCAATAGCAGTAGTAGTAGTAGTAGTAGTAGTAGTTCCAGTCGTAGTAGTAGCAGTAGTAGTAGTAGTTGCAGTAGTTCCAGTCGTAGCAGTAGTAGCAGTAGCAGCAGTAGTGGCGGTAGTAGTATCAGTAGCAGTTGTCAGAGCAGCAGCTGCAGTAGGGTTAGCAGTAGTAGTATTAGCAGCAGTAGCAGTAGCAGTAGTAGCAGTAAAGGCGGTAATAGTAACAGTAGCAGTTGTACGAGAAATAGCAGCAGTAGCGGTAGCAGTAGTAGCAGTAGAAGCAGTAGTGGCAGTTGTAGAAGTAATAGCAGTAGAGGCGGTAGTAGTAACAGTAGCAGTTGTAAGAGGAGTAGCAGCAGTAGCGGTAGCAATAGTAGCAGCAGTAGCGGTAGCAATAGCAGTAGCAGCAGTAGTGGTGGTAGTAGCAGCAGCAGTAGTGTGGTAGTAGTAATAGTAGCAGTTGTAAGAGCAATAGCAAAAGTAGTGGTAGTTGTAGCAGCAGCAGTAGTGGCGGTAGTAGCAGCAATAGTACTTGTAAGAGCAGTAGCAGCAGTAGCGTTAGCAGTAGTAGCAACAGTAGCGCTAGCAGTAGCAGTAGCAGCAGTGGTGGCGTAGTAGTAACAGTAGCAGTTGTAAGAGCAGTAGCAGCAGTACTGGTAGCAGTAGTAATGGTAGCAGTAGCAGTAGTAGCAGTAGTAGCAGTAGTGGCGATAGCAGTAGTAGCAGTAGTGGCGTTAGTAGTAACAGTAGCAGTGGTAAGAGCAGTAGCAGCAGTAGTAGTTGTAAGAGCAGTAGCAGCAGTAGCGTTAGTAGTAGTAGCAACAGTAGCGCTAGCAGTAGCAGTAGCAGCAGTAGTGGTGATAGCAGTAGTAGCAGTAGTGGCGATAGCAGTAGTAGCAGTAGTGGCGTTAGTAGTAACAGTAGCAGTGGTAAGAGCAGTAGCAGCAGTAGTAAATGTGGAGAACAGTATTAGTAAAAGTAAGTAAAAGTCTACAAACTCTCAGACTTTCACAGACTCTCAGTATTTTCAGCACTTTTTTGACTGTGTTTATCATCAGAGTACATATAAACTCTAAAGCTGTAGCACCATTCACACCTAGTTTCATTGTTGGTGTTGGTTAAGTAACAATACATACAAAAAATGCTCAGGATCTGAAAACTGCTGTTCACCCGCATCCGGAGTTAAAACCATCAAACTAGTCACTTGTTTGGAATCACTGAACCTGACCAAAAGAAAGAAAACATTTAAATAAATAAAAAAATAAAAAAGGCACCACCAGCATAGCCAAAGAAATAACACAGAACCCTGAACAAAAGACAAACAGCAAACCGAGACAAAGCTAAAAGAACAAGGAGAAGACAGTATGACAGAAAAGAATAGACAGCAGAAGAATAAAAGTTCTGGTCCAGTAAGCAGGACACACACACACACACAAACACACACACACACACACACACACACTCTCTCACACACACACACACACAGTACAACTGCCACTGCAGTGTAAAAACAAATAATTAACTACCGAGGTTCAGGATAAATGATTAAGCCAATGAGAAAATAGGATAGCAGCCTTCTGGGCAGTCTATAATTCCTTCTGACCCATTTACACAGCACTCGTTTATGTCCTTTTATAATAACTTTTGGCATCCCGTTCATATGTAAGTGTGCAGTATGATGATTAATATTCTCTCATGTCCTTGAAAATCCATCAAATGGGTCCATTGAGGGAAGCGATATGTGCATGAGGATCTGTTGCTATGGCAGAGATTTAAACAAATGTCAATAGTTTGGCCTTCACTTCACTTGATATGAAAATTCAGGAGTCCTAATTCTGCAGCATGTGCAATTACTCTCACTTTCACCAATACACCTGTATGGCATAGGACCATTAACACGGCACACAGAAGAAGTGGAAGGATAAGAACAGAGAGGCAGCACTCAGCAACACAGTCACCCTGAAATGTCAAAAACACTCTTCATCTTTGTCCACCAGTGGAGTACTGTAATATATATATAATATATACATGCAAATCCATCCAGCAAAGCATCCTGGGTGTTAAGAGAGAACTATTTACTAGCGGTTTCATGGTCAGGGTTGTCTTTTTAAAATTATACCCCTTTAAGTATGCATTGGCATACTTTATGACTGTCTCTTGTTTATTGTTGTATAGATGAAAAGTAGTCCCGGCTACACTAGTGAAATCTTTTCTCAATTACGATAAATAGTTTTATCAGAGGAAAATATTGCTCAAATTTTGACCAAGTACAGAATTCAATTCTCTCCACTGTAATTAAAAATAGTAGCTTTTATCTGATAAAATTCTGAATCGCACTCCTAATTACTACCTTTTTACTTTTGGAGGGGTATTTTCATACAATCTAGAAAGATGTTCTGCTACTTGTAAGCTCTATTTAGAATCTAAATGGCTTTGTCGGGACCCAATGTTTGTCAAAAATGTCTTCTCCTGAGAGTAGACATTACGAGTGCTTTATCAGATATTAATTGCTTTTTGCAAAGCAGCATAGTACTGCATAGCTTGCTGAAAAATATAATTGGGATTGGATGTAATATACTTTCTGTACAGAGTTCCACATCAGCCTGATAAGTATGTCCGTCAAAAAGTGTCTTCTCCGGAAAACCACCATGATTGTCACTGATGCTGTTGTTACTGCAGTTAATAATATATACAACTAATATTGCATAAAACCTGCTCAGATCATGTGTTTAGTGAGCTTTTATTCTGCAGTCTGCAAATTAAATTTTGTATACCTTATTCTGATACACTACAAGCAGATGTACTTATTATAGAGACCCTGTACCTGTTATACTTTCACCCAGTGTAATTTAGACACCATTTGACCCATAGCTATGATACTTCACACAAAATAAGGTGTTGACTGGTAACAAGAAACCACAAATACGAGGAGTTTTATTTTTGAGCTACTGTGAACTCAATTTGTTGACATCATTACACACTGCGTACTCGTCTAACATAAGTCCCTAGAACAACCCAGGACACCACAATATACAGTATATTTGACTACTTAAAATCTTCTTAAAATGAATAGTGTATAAAAAAATAATGCATTTACATGGAGTTGGCATGGGTCAAACAATGGCATTATGATAATGTTCCATTATCCGGATATATATACAGTTTTCATATTAGGATGGTTATGACATACTTATGATTACACAACACCAACACTGGAGACTTTATACTATCTAAAATAATGACAAAACCTCACTACATCAGGAATTACACACATTTTTAAAACATGTTTATGAGAAAGTTCCACCATAGTAGCCCATTGTACTATGATGACAGTGGTGTCTCAGTGGTTAAAGTTCTAAATTACTGATCCGAAGGTCGAGGGTTCAAGCCCAAGCTGCCACTGTTGGACCCTGAACGAGGCCTTTAGCCCTCAACTGCTCAGTTGTATAAGAATGAAAGGTCTAAGTCACTCCGGATAAGAGTGTCTTCCAAATGCCATAAATGGAAATTATGGCATTTTATATTGTTTATTGAAAAGAGAGATGATTATCATCAGCAAATGGTAATGTAATGTAATGTGAGGTAGTCTCAGCATTTATCCTTTTAGAATAACACTAGCTGTGCATTTTCTGGAAACTGGACATCGACTGTACGATTTTCCTTTTTACTCAGTACTGTAACCACTGCGCAATCTCAGACCTGTTTAACAGATGCGGTTCTACATGCCTCATTAGAAAAGAAAACAGCCAGAAGACAAAAAAAAAAGGAGTGAGGAAGAGAGGAAGGCAGTGAAGGGTAAGCCGACCATCTGCTAACGAATGAGGTCAAATACATTCAGAGCCAGAGGCGCAGGTAGCTCCAGTGCATATTATCTGTGGTTCATCCATCATCACAGACCTCATTAAAGGACTAAAAACAAACAGCATGACATCTCAGAAGGGCTTTGTGTGTGTGTGTGTGTGTGTGTGTGTGTATGCAGGAAGGTCGGCACAGTTTAAAAGGGTGTTTTCAGATGCAGATAAAGGGTTAAAAGATTAAAAGAGCACAGTAGCACCACAGGACAATAAAATACATTATATCTAATGTAAATCACACATCCAGTACTTATTAATATCAGGAATAAAGTTACAATAACGTCTCTAGTTGATTTTGATTGCTGTTTTGCTCGGTGATCATACCACTTCGAACTGCTATCAGTAAACACGCATGGCATAAAGCGTCCATCTCGAAAACGGAATTTTGTACCTGTATCGTTCTCCAAAATTAACTAGTTTCACCCTTACCTTCATTCGAGAGTACACAGTGAATCACATGCCAGCCTGATTATTGAACACAAAGTTCAGCCTTTAAAAAACAGACTTTATATCACTTTTCTAAAATTCAAGAATTTCCCAAGCACTTACAAGGAAGACAATCAAATTTCATCAACATTTATGCTGTAAAATTCACATGAATCAACAAAATCAATTTTTCATGCAGCTCTAGCTGAAAGACCCAACTAAACTAATGTTATGTTTACTTTACTTCATTTTACTGCAACACTAATAAGTGTCGTTGCAACACTGCAAGTACTGCAAGTACTTATTAGTACTGCAACACTAATAAGTGTTGTTGTGAACAAACTCAAAATATCACATCTTTTGTTTTGCCCTTTGCGCAACCTGAAATATGAGTATGAAAAAACACATGCTCAGCCCTTAAGCTACCGGTAGCCTGAGGCATCATTGTGTAATATTAGCAAACTAGTAATGATTTAAAGGAATCTGTACTCTGTTTGATTCAATACTTGTAGCGTTTAACAATATTTAGAAGTTGTTGGGCAATCTAGGTTCACTGTGGATAGAACATGCCCTTTAACATTCACATTTAGGGTTTTTATTTTTTTTATGGGGGGTCATAAATAGGGACACAAAAGAATGACTAAATGGAACAATGCTTGTTATTTACAATAAAAAAATCAATCAATCAATCAAACATATGTATAGATACAGAAAGTTCTGTTGAAGACTATCATAATAGATAACAAAGTGGATGTCGATGAATAGTGAATAGGGATTATTTGATTCGTATAATTGTTCTGGTATATATTACACTCAGACATAAGCAAAAAAGACCATTGAAGCACACTAAATTCAATTCTTATGGTTTATTTCTTACATTTTTTTAAATCATGACAGACGCAGTTGAGCTCTGAGCGCATGCACAAGTAAGTATAGAGGAAAAGAAATGGTTCTTCAGTCAAGAGAGGATGAAGAACTAATCTGGTAAGGAGTCTAGAGGCCACAACTCTTGTTTGCTAAATGACCCAAGTGATCACTGAGTGGACTGTATATTACTACTATATTACGGTATATTCTACCCTATGTCTCACCAGTGACCAGTGGAGAGAAAGGAGCACAGGTAAAATAAGACTCCTATTCATAGCTGCAGTTAAAAAATTTAACAGTCAAGATGTGATAAATGCATAAGTAGCTGGTTCGAAAGGTTTTCTGCAAGGGAATAAAAAAATGTAAAGGTCACAATTTGCCTTAAAAGATACAATCATGCCTTAACAAGAGCAGTCAGAAAGTGCAAACCCTCACCAAAATATAAAAAACAAAATCTGAAAATATCAGAAAGCACACAGCACCCCCTGCTGAGTCTGCTGCAATACAACACTTCCAAAAAAAACCCTCTCACTCACACCCTCATTTGCATTTAATCCTTCTGGGGTCTCTGGGAGGCTGGAGCCTACCCTGAACAGCTCGCCAGACCATCACAGGGCAACTCACACACAATCATTCACACTTACACCTTGGGGCGATTTGCAACAACCGATTAGCCTCATATCTTTTGACTGTGGGAGGAAACCCGAGTGACCAGAGGAAACCCACGCAAGTCTTAACTCTTTCCCACTAATTTTTTTTTGCCACGCGCGTCCAATGCATTCTGACTACGACCAGTCAGACCACACCATGCAATTAGCATTATTTCACCGTGTCTGTTCAGTTCTGATAAACACGGCCCTGTGTGCTGCACTTTTTCATCTATGCAGTCTTACTGTCTATGCAGTACTTACTGTGTCGTTATTATGTTACTACTGCAACCAGATTCTGCACTACATCTTCTTTTCTTTTTAACATACCAAAAAAATTAACCATGCCTTCAATGTCCATGGAGATCTTCCACATCCTTAATGGTTTCTACTTCATTCCTACTACATTGTACACGTTCATGCTACATGGCTGCATGCGACAGGGGTTTCATATACAGCAAGTAATTATCTATTGATTTAGTTATTTTAGTTTCAGCAATGAAATCAAAGAGACGAATGAGGAATGGAGAAGCTCAGCTACCAAACACTGAGGCTGCACTGATCACCTGTCAACGATGAACTATTTTAAAAATACAGAGTAACAAGACAAGAATGGTTCCACCTGTTCAGCATAAACAAACCTGGACAACTAAACAAACAGGAGAGGATTAGATTTGTTTTTCCATCGTCACATCATCAGATTTTATGACCAACAATAAAACTGCTCATCAAAGCTCATAAATTTGAGTTTGTTTCCTAATAAACTACCATTACAACCAGTTTATACCCCCACAACCAGTTTCTGCCCCCACAACTTAACTTTTCAACTGAAATGAATTATCTCGCCAACATTTCCTTTTAACCGCACACAAGTAAAAAAAATCACATTTTCAACTGCCAACAGCCTCACAACATCCCACACCCGGTCTTTTTCTACACCACCTCCGACTACACTCTGCATCAGATCTAAGAATAGCCAACCTTTTCCCACAGCCAGACAGAAAACAGGATGCGAAGAGAATCGGAGAGCACTGCTTTCTTTTAATCTCTTTCCTCGGCATCACTAACTGAAAACAGACCTGACTTATACAGACACTTCTCAG
Source organism: Neosilurus hyrtlii (assembly GCA_028564935.1). NCBI lineage: Eukaryota > Metazoa > Chordata > Actinopteri > Siluriformes > Plotosidae > Neosilurus > Neosilurus hyrtlii. The sequence goes on along the minus strand of JAOUQZ010000010.1, from coordinate 5,091,827 downwards.
CAGATCAAGAGGCAGACAGACGTCCCCCTGCCGGCATCAGTTCCTAATTCAGCACGGCCGCTCCCGACTAATCAAGGTCTTCAGGAACATCTCCGACATGGAGGTCAGCGGGAGCACTGACACATGCAATTTCTCCGAAAGTTTCTGAAGCGCATCAGGTGCTCGGGAACAGCGAGTGTGGTGTCATTCGGAAGGTGATCCAACTAATCCAACATCTGTGTTGATCGCCTGGGGGTGACTGTTGCTCTGCCCCTTTGCCAGTTAATTCAAGGTGAAAAAGTAATTTGATTAGTCAATAAAACTCACTAATTAGCACATCTTCTATGCATTTTAATGAAAAAAAAAAAGAAAAGAAAAGAAATGACAGGGAATAATTATGGCGACACGATGGCACAGTGGTTAGCACATCCGCCCAACAGCATGAAGGTCATGGGTTCTATTCCAGAGCGAGGGCGTTACTGCGTGGAGTTTTCATGTTCTTCCCTGCTTGTGTGGGTTCCCTTCAGGCACTCCGGTTTCCTCCCACAGTCCAATGACATGCGCATTAGGCTAAGTGGCTGTTCCTAATTGCCCCTTGGTGTAAGTGCAAATGGTTGTGTGTTGCCTTGTGATGGTCTGACGAGCTATTCAGGGTGTACCCTGCCTTCACCCAGTGTTGGCTGAGATAGGCTCCAGCCTCCCCATGACCCTAACAGGATTTAGCGAATCGGCAAATAAGTGAATGAGAGAGAGAGAGAGAGAAAATAAAAAAATTAAATAAATGCAAATCAGAACTTGTACACTTATGCAATCTTTTTCACACATCAGTTCTGCATCTCGAATCCACACACATCCTCTCCGCTTAGAAAGCACAATTTGTAAGCCAAAATTGAACCAAGCCACATTACACATAACTGCATGACCTAAAAGGTTACCATAAATCTTACATTATAACCTACTATTAAGCACATGTAAGTGAAAGGGAGAGTGTGTTTGAGAGAGAGAGAGAGAGAGAGAGAGAGGAGGAGAGAGAGGGGGAGAGAGAGAGAGAAAAGGAGGAGAGAGAGGGAGAGAGAGAGAAAAGGAGGAGAGAGAGGGAGAGAGAGAGAAGGAGAGGGGGGGAGAGAAAGGGAGAGAGAGAGAGAAAAGGAGGAGAGAGGGAGAGAGAGAGAGAGAGAGAGAGAAAAGGAGGAGAGAGAGAGAGAAGGAGAGGGGGGGGGAGAGAGAGAGAGAGAGACAGACAGACATAGAGAGAGAGACAGACAGACAAGACAGAGAGAGAGAGAGAGAGAGGGAGAGACGGGGAGAGAGACGTGGGAGAGAGTGAGAGAGAGAGAAAGGAAGAGAGAGAAGGGGGAGAGAGAAAGATAGAGAAAGATAGAGAGAGGAAGGGAGAGAGAGCGAGGGAGGTGGAGAGAGAGAGAAAGACAGAGAGAGAGAGAGAGAAAAAGAGAGAGTAGGGGGGGAGAGAGAGACGGGGGAGAGAGGAAGAGGGGGGGTAGAGAAAGATAAAGAGGGGAAGGGAGAGACAGGGAGGGAGGTGGAGAGAGAGAGAGAAACAGAGAGAGAGAAAGAGAGAGAGATATAGAGAGAGAGAGAGAGGAAGAGAGAGAGAGGAAGAGAGAGGGGAATGTGAGGGAGAGAGACAGAAAGAGAGAAACAGCTATGTGGATATAAAGATGCGCTGAAATCCCACACTTCCACAATTGTAAAAACATTCTTCTCTAAAAACAGGTTCAACACTTCCTGATAGCTTCATGCAGCTGCTATGCCGGAAAACAGAGTGAAACAGGTGAAGAGCTCTGCGACGCCTACAGCTTGGTTTCACACCCCCTGCACTCAGCCAGCGTTCCTCAAGCTTCAGCCTTGGAATGGCCAAGGAATGTGACAGTCATTTAATCAAGTCGCAGCCCAAATGGCAAGAGATACACACTTACACAATCTAAGCTGCTGCTCCTGCTACTTTGTTTTTCTAACATTAAATAATAAAGTGGTATCTGTACATGAAACCCATTCTCTATTTAATAACACTGTGCTACTGAATTCTCTGGGCTGCACGGTAACATAGTGGTTACCATGTCCTGGGATGGATGCCCTGGCTCGCTCGTTTCTGTGTGGAGTTTGCATGTTCTCCCCGTGCTTGAGTGGGTTTCCTCTGGGTACTCCGGTTTCCTTCAACAGTCCAATGACATGCGCATTAAGTTAATCAACTGTTCAACAAGGTGTGAGTGAGTGTGAATGGCTGTGTGTATGTGTGTGTGTGTGTGTGTGTGTGTGTGTGTGTGTGTGTGTGTGTGTGTGTGTGTGTGTGTGTGT
>JAOUQZ010000010.1:5073160-5089432 GCA_028564935.1 Neosilurus hyrtlii | reverse complement strand
GCAAACTCCACACAGAAACGCCCGAGCTGGGAATCGAACTCAGGACCTTCTCGCTGTGAGGCGGACGTGCTAACCACCGCGCCACCGTGCCGCCCGAACAAGATATCTATATCATCTATTTCTTTTTTTAATAAAATCTGAACTTTATGAATTTCATTCATATTTATTTACTGAAGCCAGTTGAGCCTTTAAAAATAATGTATTACTATTTATTGAAACTAAATTTGTTATAAACAATGTTTCAAGTCGTTTATGAATTTTTTTCTCATTTTATTGCATCTGATTGAAGTTTATAATACTGATTTTAATGACTTATAAAGCATTTTGGAAAAGAGCACAGCTATATGACTGCAATAATAATTATAAACCCATTCATCTTAATTTGTTTCAGAAGTTACATAAACAAACAATCAAACAAGCGAGCAAACATATATACTGTCCATAAATACATACATACATTCAGCTCATCACTCATTTGTTGAAATCAGCCAGTTAGCCTGATGTCGTGCTCGGACGAAACCCATGCAAGCTCCACACAGAAACATTCGATCCTGTGACTCGAACTCAGGATCTTCTTGGTGTGAAGTGCAGTGCATGTGCTAATGTTCGCCTCACAGCAAGAAGGTCCTGAGTTCAGTCCCAGGCTTGGAGGTTTCTGTGATGCATGTTCTCCCTGTTTTTGTGTGGGTTTCCTCTGGGTACTCCAGTTTCTTCCCATGCACACTTGTGGTTGTTCCAAATTGCCTCTAGGTGTGAGATTGCTCCTAACAGTTCTGGCGAGCTGTTTCGGGTGTACCCCACCTTTGCCGAGTGTCGGCTGAGACAGGCTCCAGCCTAGGATTGAGCGGTTTGACAATAGAATGAGAGTAAATGAATAAACAAACAAACAAACAAATAAATAAATAGGTGAATGAAAAGACTGGAGTCACTAGTAAAGACTTATACTCGTTCTTTAATGACTAAATTATAATAAACAGCTGGATGTTAAGGGAATCTCTTTACCCTTAAATGCATCTTTACATTCTATTACCTGAACAGCACTTCTTATGAAAGTGTTCCTGAATCAAAACACTGAGGAGTCGATTCACTGATTCAGTGGTTACACACTTTGGCCAGTGTGCACTTCAGCCTCCTGATTACACTGATAGTCTCGTATGTGACCTGTTACACCTACTATTTACTATTTAGTGCGGAAGTGCTCAGTGCTCCTCCTCACCTTCTGAATCGGGGCTTTCCATCAGCCTAGAATAAAAAAAAAACAAAAAACCAGTGCCGTCCCACCGGTTTAAAAGTTTTTCGAGGGCTGCAGTGCGTTCATTATAATTTCAGTCGTCACCAGAGAGAAATCTCCAGAACACACAGAGAGAGAGAGAGAGAGAGAGAAGGAGCTAAAACTCAAACACCTGAGGGATGGAATCTCCGAATGATGCCCTGCTGGAGAGAGCACCCAGCTCCGAGACTGTAACCGAGCCGAGACGGTGAGACTACACACACACACACACACACACACCTCTCTCTCTTTTTCATTAAAAAAAATTCAAAAAAAAAAAAAAAATTAAATTAAATCAATAAAAAAAACCCCAGTGCGCTCTCAAGTTGTTATTGCTAAGACAATAGCTTCCAGTAAAGTAATTTTAATATCTACATGCATGAACTAGTAATAGGTACAATTATAAAGTATCACTTTATTATTACTATTATTTTATATATAATAATAATAATAATAATAATAATAATAATAATAATAATAACAAGAATAATAATAATGGTACGTTGCATCTTACGATTTATTGATCTGTTTGTTTAGTCATGCTTATTGTAAAAACACAAAAACGTTAATTTTATCATGTTATTTACAGAGTACGAGGTTGTAGACGCAAGTCTGCACCGTCGCTGTATTAAATAGGAATCCAGTTCTGCCTAGTGACTTGTGACGTCAGACGCCACGAATATTGTGATTGGTCACATAAAAACGATTCGTATGTCAATACACATTAGGATCATGATTATTTTTTTGTAGGGCTTTTATTTAAATCTATTTTACTTGCCTTTAATATATGCAAACAAGAAAAAACATCATATAACTATGCAAGTTTTATGAACACAAATGTATTGATGGATTTAATATTTAATTAAAAAAATAATATAATATGATATGATACAATATTATACAGGAAGGAACCTTGATCTGAGGGTTCAAGGTGAATAAAATAATCTACAGTGCAAGCAGTTTGTGTCAAACCTTGTTATTGGTTTCAGTTTAGTTGAAAAACATGGCTAATATTCTATTGTTTTGTTGGTTTTTTTTTTGTTTGCTTGTTTTTGGATCACTTATTTAGCATTTATCAGAAGGAAACATTACATAACATTAAAAAACATCATTTTATATAATTTGATATTTATGTTGATTTAGTGTTATTAATATTAATTCAACATTTATAAATCTTATTGATATGAATTTATATTATTTATTACATTAATATTATTGATCATTATTCACATAATAATCAAAAATATCACATAATTGATCATTTCTTAATAATTTATTAATATAGTTCTATGCAAACAAATCCACCAGTATCGTTATTGTTATACTGCAGTCAATATCATTAGAGATGTTTGTTTTTAAATACATATGCTTGAAACTGACCAAGTACTATAGCTGAACCCCTGAAGAAAAATGCTTATAAAGAAATAAAAAAATAACATTTTATTATTATTATATATTCTTATTATAATATTATTTTTCAAATGTTGTATTTGTCCTTCATTAGTCTTTTCTTTCCCGAGCAGTACCTCCAATGGCAAACCACTGAAAGTGGCTGGTCTGACCGTGCTGGCATGCCTCCTGCTGGCTGGTCAGGCTTTCACTGCCTACTATGTCGTTGGACAGAAGAATCACCTCCAATCCCTGGAGCAGGGTCAGGACACCCTGAAGAAGGAGCTGACTCGCATGCTATCAGGTACGACCGACAGAAAGTGACAACACAATGTGTGAATGAGGAAATGAAAGAGCAGGATCAAACTATGCAAATCGAAATTCAATTGGAAATTAAAATAAAAATGAAAACAAGATTTAAAATAACAGGAAAGATATCCTATAGTAAGGAATATCCTAATAAACAATAAAAAGAAAATGGGGTAATATCTTGTTTGAATACTTATGATTTGCTGTTTCTTGTCTCTAAAGTTGCTCCTAAAGTTATGCGCACCCCCATGAGCAAAATGCCACTGATGGTGGCCATTGATGAGGACGGCTCAAAACAACGTGTACCCCTCACGGTGAGATCTAAAATCCTAACCTTTATTTTTATTTATTTATTTGCCTGTTTTGTTTTTTGTTTTTTTTTACAGATTTTTGACCCATGCCTATATTTCTGCATTAAACTGTTACACCTTTGATTGTAATTATTAGTCTGTCTTTCTTTTATTCAGAAACTGCAGTCATCCAGCTTCATAAGCCAGAGGGAGGGAAGTGGTCTTGTGGACGGTAAAGTACAAAACATGTCACTATTATAAAAAGGATTAATGATGCATTCAATGATTGTGATCTAATTTAAGTCCCCTGTGTATATTAGAAATTCCCGTTAATTTCTGAAAATGTCTCTGACACTTTAGAGAATGTTCTTAGAAGTGGGAGGGGGAAAAACATAAAACCGGGCAAGATAATAGCGATGGCACTGTAGGAAAATAATCAAGCAGAAGTGAAACGCTGTATACTGCAAGCCTATTAATAAACAGTTGTCACAAGGAAACAGTTTGATTAATATGAAGAACGTGTATTTTTGTTTGTTGTTAAGAAAAGAAAAAGGTGTAAAATTAAAAAAAAAATTATATGAGCAGTAAGTAGATTATGAACACATTAACAAAATACTTTTTTTTTAGAAGGCTCCAGAACAGCCCCGAGGCGTGTATTTATGCCCATGAATCACATGCCTATGCTCACTGCACAGAGTGTGGACAAGATGGAGGAGGTCAAGAACACTGAGATTCCTGGTATGAAAAAGAGTCTTCTTTACACACAAGATAGGGTCAAGAAATCACTATCAAAGTTCGCAATCAGGACCTGTTTTTATTTAGCAAACCTAGGTTATTCATTTCTCAGTTTTTATTACTATAAGAATAAATAAATATTGTTTGGCATTTACGTTGTTTGTAACCTGAGAAAAAATATGATTGTTTCAAATTACATATTGATATATAATTCTTAAACAACTGATCAACTTTTACATAAATTATATAAAAAACCCTTTGGATCATAACATTCATGTAGCAGAACTTTAGGTTTATCATACTGAACCAAAACACCCGTGCTGGTGAGGAATAAAAGTTACATATTTAATATAAGCAGACTGAGAAAAACATCAAAAACCTAGACCCAGACTTATTCTTTTTTGCCTTCTTCCTTCCGTCCATAGTTTCTTTGGTGGAGACTAAGTGCAAGATTGAGACCGAGAAGATCAAACCTGGCTTCTTCGTACCACAGTGTGATGAGGCGGGCAACTTCAAGCCTAAACAGTGCTGGCACAGCACTGGCTATTGCTGGTGTGTGGATAAGAATGGCAATGAGATCCCTGGCACTCTGACACGTGGAGAGCTGGAATGTGGCAATGGTGAGTTACCAAATCACAGAAACACATAACTGTGGATGTGGAACATGATAAGAAAATCTATTATAATATAATGATTGACTGAAATACTGCTCACCATTCATCAGCTCACCTTTTACCATTCTCCCATCATTCACTACATTTGGAACACGCCACCATTACCATTGTCACATCACTCACTACAACAAGAGCCCACCTTCACCCATTCTACCAGCACTGACTGTGACTACAGCCCATTATTCCCCATTCTCCTAATTTGACCCTACCATCTCCCATCATTTACATTACATTTACAGCATTTGGCAGACACTCTTATCCAGATCGATTTACCGTTATCATTTTTATACAACTGAGCACTTGAGGGTTAAGGATTGAACTGCTGACCGTCAGATAAGTGACCCATCGCCTTAACCACTAAGCTACCACTGCCCTACCACTCTGCTCGACTACTAGAGCCTACCATCCACCATTCACCCAACACTCAGTACAACTAGAACCCACCGTCAGCCATTCTCTCATCATTTACTACTAGAGCCTACCATCAACCATTATCCCATCATTTACTACTACTAGAGCCCACCGTCAGCCATTCTCTCATCATTTACTACTACTACATCCTACCATCCACCATTCTCCCATCATTCTGTACAACTAGAGACTACCATCAGCCACTCTTCCATCATTTACTACTACTAGAGCTTACCATCCACCCTTCATTTAGTACAACTAAAGCCCAACATCCATGATTGTCCCATCATTCACTACAACAAGAGCCCAACATCCACCATTCTTCCATTATTCAGTACAACTAGAATCTAGCATCAGCCATTCCCCTATCATTGACTACAACTTAAGCCTGCCATCCACCATTCTCCTATCATTCACTACTGTTGTTAAAACGGTCTTTTCTAAGATTAACCTAGATCTAGTATGCTACAGTGCAGTACAAAATTTCAAATGAAATCCCAGGTTGTATAAATTAAGATGAATTTATGTGCTTGGTGGATTAACAATGTGCTCTCTTTCCCCTCTTCTTCTCATCCATGTACTTGATGTTGGACCCTCCACAGTCAACTAAAAGCTTGGTGAGAGTCTTTTTCCTTATTATATCAAATACCTCATGCAACCTACAGTACATGATGTTATTTATGTTTGGTTGCATTGTTAAACTCTACATGGAGTAAGCAGGGATTTCAATGTTCGTGCCTCTAACCCACTTCTTTTTCTCTTTCTTATTCCAGACTAAAGCCAACAAAATGGAAAAATGGAGGTGGAAATATTACATCCAAATCATATGGACTATCATTAAAAATCAGATACATTTAGCTGTCCTGTCTAGTAGCAGTCTCTTATTTGACTCTTTATTTTACAGAAGATTTAAGTAAAGTGCTTCCTTCTTGTTGATTACCAATAAATTCTTTTAGCATCTCCTTATGATTTGTTCTATTTAGGTTAAATGTTTATTAGTGATTATTACTGTTACATTCCTAACAGTTGCTTCATACTGACATACATCAAGCTTATATGACTATTATATACTGTTCGAAGTTTATTATTAATTAAACTATTTGAATTTTTTTAAGCTTAAGGCATGTTTATAGATGGCAAAAGACTGTAGGATGTGCGTCAATGAATAAAATGGAATGTAATGTAAATAAGTGGCCTTCGAATAAACCCTGCCTTCCTATTCGAAACAGGTCTGATTAATTCTGTATCAAAACCTACAATCCAAATTTCATAACAGGTGAAAGACTTATTGGGCATCTTTTTATTTTTTTTTAATCTCTCACTAAAGTTGTGTGTAAATGTTTCTGAGAATCAGAAAAGATTCGTGCCAGATTTACATTTACAATTTACAGCATTTGGCAGACAGCTTTATCTAGATCAACTTACATTTGATCTCATTTGTGGAGCTGAGGGTTTCGGGCCTTGCTCAAGGGCCCAACAGTGGCAGATTGGTGGTACTGTGTCATGAACCCTTGACCTTCTAATCAGTAACCCTGGGTTTACAATGGGGCACGATGTCCACAATCTCTGTGATTTGTGAGAATCATGATGGGGAGTGGGGAGGTGGTGGTAGGGGTGTCATAGGATCTAATGATAATCTTAAGGGAACTTGGTGGATTTGTGATGATCGCGATGATTGTGATAAGTGCGGTAGAGTGCAGTAGAGCTCAACAGACTTTACAGAGCATAACGGACCTTGATGCACCATCTTTGGGGATCTTGATGAGCATCTCTTGGATGCACCCTGCCTCCTTTTTTATACCATAATTGTGCTCCAAGCATGATCATAAATCGTAGAGCTCCACACTTTATGGAAGTCGTGGACATCGTGCCCAAGTGTAAACCTGAGAATGAAAAAAGGACAATTGGACATGAAATATATTGCCATAGTTTACACATTTGTTTTTTACTCCTTTCTTTTAACTAACTAATACCACACAAAATGAAAAAAATTCCCAAATTTTGTTTACAGTTCATATGTGTAAGAAAAAAAACATGCTACCTAAATTTGATAAAAGATAATATATGTACTAAATTTTCAATGCCAGCTCAGGCCAAATAGATGGTTTGAAGCCTGTGGTTAATCTCTTACACTTTATCCAACTAACTGAATGAATTCTGGGTGTTTTTTTTTTTTTTTATAAAATTTACATGGTCCTCATACAGGTTCCTGTTTACTAAGGAAAAGTACTACAGATTGTCTACATAAGCACACAGGCACAAGTTCAGCCTGGTAGATTGGTTAGTAAAGACCAGATATGAAATATCAAACATTTGCATGCTTAAAAAGGTCTAAGGGGTTATTCCAACGAGTCTTAATCACAATAACAATGATTTTGTGAAAAATGCAAAAGAATTTACTGAAGAAACATAAAGAAAATGAAAAATCCTACAGAGTACCTCAGATAAGCTATTAATCACAAGTGGTAGCTTACTGATTACAGCTTTGGACTACTTTATGGAATGTTGTGAGTTCAAAGCTCAGCACTGTCAACACAGAAATTATAATTCTAAATAAAAACTAGTGGTAATTGTACAAGAGTTTAAAGATACAGTGAGCATACAGCATATTAAAACGGATAATTATAAAATGATGAAACATGGTTAAAAGAAAACGTGTAAACTTTATAAAATGATGATCCTCAATAATAATATAATAATCCTGTTTTAGTAATTCACAGTGAGCATGTTTAACTAGATCATTTGGAGCACCTAAGAGTGGAGAAAGTGGATACCTGCTAATAAATATTTTACTGCAATGTGGCACAATAACCTGCTTTACTGTAGAGCAGAAGGGACCAACACTGTAGTTTTACCCTCCACACACAGGATGGATATATCTGTAAGTACTGGTACCCATGTTTAACCATTATTATTATTGTTGTTGTTATTATTATTATTATTATTATTATTATTAGTAGTAGTAGTAGTAATAGTAGTGGTAGGTTTATTTGTAGTAACAGTGCTTTCTTGTCATCGTGCAGCATGCTTGGAGGATGCCTTTAATGCATGTATAGTAGATCAGCATTTCACACAAATTATTCCCTAGATCTGTGCATGTGTACATTTATAGCTTATTGGTTTAAAAATATATATTAAAATTGGGCACATATAAAAAAAAAGGGCAAAAAGCATCATATACATCCTCTGATGACTAAATTCTCGTCACGCCATCTGGCAAACCCAATGCATTTTGGGAACACAGAAAGTATAACATTGGCTTTAGTAGTACTAGCAGCAGTATCAGCATTAGTGGTAATTCAGTGGTAGTGTGCATGGTAAAAATAGCAGTAGTAGTCATATTAGTTAGTAGTTGTAGTGAATTAGTTGTATTATTAGAAGTAAACATAAAAGTAGATGTTCACTGCAATTTATGAGAAAGAACAATCAGTTTCCACTGTTATAAATGTCAACTGGTTTAAATAGTACGGTTCTCATTACATAGAAAAAGGGGGGGGGGGGTAGTGTGGTTAAAAAAATATATATATACTAAAAATATATAGTATAAAGTCTCTCACTCACTCATTTGCTGAAATACTTAATGATATGGGCAATGATTAAGGGCACGGGGAAGCTGAAGTCTATCTCAGCCAACACTGGGCAAAGGCGAGGTACACCCAAAACAGCTTGACCATCGCAACGCAACACACGCAATCATTCACACATCCACACCTAGAGGAAATTTGGGACAGCCAGCTGGCCTAATGTGCATGTCTTTAGACTGTGGGAGGAAACCAGAGTGCCTGGAGGAAACCCACGCAAGCACAGTGAGAACATGCAAACCCCACACAGAAACGCCCAAACCCAGGACTCGCACCCAGGACCTTCTTGCTGTGAGGTAGACATGCGAACCATTAAACCATCGGGCTGCCCCAGTAAATTCTCATGATTTAAACATAAAGCAAAATTAGAACATGTTAGAAGACAACTCCAACACTAAAAGGTCTGTCTGCTGTTGGGTTCAGGAAGAAACTGACAGAGACTCAGTGATGGAGAGATGTTTGTCTGATTCAACAAAGAGGAAGAACAACTTACAGCATCTTCTAAGAGAAGAGATGGAAATGCACCTCAAGGGTGAGAATGTACACACATGAGTATGTGTTTGTGTAGGTCACAGATGTTCAACTCAAGGTCTGTGGGCAAAATCTGGCCTTTAAATTTAGTGATGTGGCCCAGAGTGAAAATGATGTTGAAACAGCTGGTATAGTGAAGCTTGGCAAGATCATATTAACTATTTTTCCATTGAAAACATTGTAAAATATGATATATTTCTGATAGATCAATAATCTATCCAGTATGGATGAAGACAAATGGATGAATTGATTAAAAGGTAGAACTAGATATCATATTGCCAGTGATGATAATGACTGAGGATGTTTCATGATGATGATGGTGATGGTGTTGACGATGGCAGAGGGCAGAACCAGTGTGGACAGGAACCAGGAAAGGGTCAATCGCATAAAGCAGCTCAGAGAGGAACTGCACAAAGAGAAAAACGATTCTCCTGAAGAGTTCCAACAATCAGGACAAGACTGTAGTCCAGTAAGTGACTGGATTTAGATTTTTTTTTTTAAAGACTGTTAAGGAAGATTTTATTTTTTCACTGATGAGTACATAAGGAATAAAACACTTAAGGAAAAAAGAAAATGATCAACAACAGCATGTGATGTGGCCTTTTGTTTCTAGTCTTTTATCTGATTTATACCACATTAATTTAGTTAAGTAACTAGTATTTATGAAAGGACAACATTTAACCATGCTGATTAAACCCAAATTCTACAAACAACTGAGATTCTGTGACCACTTACATCATGGCAGCTGTAAACACTCATGTCAAGCACATATTAGTATTAGTATTCATAAAGCCCTTGTATTTTTTTAATAAGGCGTGTTAGTACAAAAGAGTCACTGCCTCTGCAGCCCGACCTTGGATAAACAGAAGAGAATGGATGTATAGATTATAATTTAAGCTGTTTAGCAGGCAGCAATGTTAATATTAACATTATCGCTATACAATGGCATCGGTATCTGATTGACTTGATCAGGACACCATAACATAAATACTTAGGCACTGACCAAAAGCAGAGCTCCAAAATGTTTGCATTTATTTTTAGTAAAGAAATAGCCATAATATAACTTACTGTCTTTTCAATGGTATTCAAAGACTCATTCCTCCTTAAGAATAAAAACCACTGAATAAACAAGAACATTTTCTGCAAAGGGCAAGTACACTCAGCGCTGACTGCGTGGGCATGAGAGTGCAGACATGACAACAAAATCGAGGTCACGGCTTTACGGCATTTGCATAAGTATGGGGCTACGTGGCGGTCCACTATAAATACATACAGAATTTTAATGTAAATCAATATATTAAATCAAGTTTAAGTTCAAGAAACTTTATTGTCATTTCAACCACATAAGGCTGATGTAGTACATAGTGAAATGAAACAACGCTCCTCCAGGACCTGGTGCTACATTAACATACAACATACAGATTAAATTAAAAAATAAACAAACAAACAAACAAACAAACAAATAAATAATCATGTCAAGTTAATAAGTTTACAGGATTTGTAACTCTAAAAATATTTTTAGATGAATGAAATATTAAAGCAACAACTAAGGTTAGAGTAACACCAGTTCTTGCATGACTTCATATCCTGTTTAAAAAAAAAAACGTTAAAGTGGTAGTAGTATTATTACCCTACAACCACAAAGTCCTTCATCCTTAAAACTTTAGGTTTTAGCCCATTACACCATGTAGTGCTGCACACTGCCAAGTCAATTTTATTTACTGTATATAGCACATTTAAAGCAGCTGAGTTTGACCAACATGCATTACAAGTGGAAGAAGAAAACATTTAATATATTTTAAAATTATTATTTTTTTAATTATATAAAATAAATACAGATAAGATGAAAATTTCCAACCACTGAAGGCTGATTAGAATTATTTTCCTCTGTAATGAAATGACAATTATCTATTGTTGCATTTCAGGAAAAAAAGTGATATTTTGCTGAATAGTCCCCAAGAAGTCAATCAATTCAGAGACATCCATCAAGCTTTACATTGAAATATATGTAGTATATATATGTTGTGTTATATTGCATTATCCTCTTGCAATGAATGTTGTTTTGATTCAAGCATTATTCACTCAGTGTAATGTTTTAACCCTCAGATAAGGGAACACTGCTCCCATGTAGTATATACACTGCCCAGCCAAAATAGTCACTCTGATATTTTGTTAGATCGCCTTTAGTCTTAATTACATCACATAATCTCCATGGCATTGTTGCATCAGTTCAGGTTCAGTCAGGTTCAGGTTGAGGCTCAGCAAAATTAATGTGGCAATAAAATGAAGTCAGCTGATGACCTGAATGATCAGGTTGTCACATCAATGGACTTTTTGTCATAGATATAAAATTTGGGCTCAGATAGTGAAAGAGTGGTTCAGGGAGCACGAGGAATCATCTCTGAACATGAACTGACCATACAGTAACTCTACTGAAACTCTCTGGGATGTGCTGAAGAAGTTATGGGGTGGTTCGATTTTGTGATGGTTGTACAGAATATTTAATTTCCCCCATTTTCACTGTAATGTTACAATTTTTTTTTTTCCATTCAATAAATTCATCATTGACGCAAAAAATACTGGCAGTGTGATGGCAAGCCAGTTATATATCATAAATGTCCTCTACCACAGCTGTGTTCTATATTGTGGTTTTCTGAAACCCCGATTCGATGTGGTACTTTCTACCTTGGCTTCTGTTTCTGTGGGACATTTTTGCAAGTTAGAAAAACATTTACTTTAAAATACTTAATTATTTTATTGTAAGGCTTTACATTTTGTGAGCCCATTCTCTCACTGTCCTTTTCTCCTGTTTCTTGAGAAAAACTTTTTCTTGTTACTAAGCAACCATGGGATTGTAAAAGGTGCTGTATAAATGTAACATTATTATTATTATTATTATTATTATTATTATTATTAATACTCTAAAAATACCTACTTTCGGAAAGTGTTGCAATTTCTTTTTTACTTTTGCATAACATGAATAAACTTCAAACCAGATGGAAAGCTTTAGTGAGTGAATAAATAATAAAAAAAATACGGTGATGCAGTGATGATCATAACAAAATGAAGATAAATCAGAAACCAAGTACTACTCAAGTATTTATTCCATGTAATACTGGATCATTTTAATGAGAATAAGTAAACAAACAACAATATATAGTAATAACAGATATAACAGTCTCTTTTTTGAGATAAAAGTCAATTTTTTTTTGTGGCCTCCCTTTACTTTGATTACAGCATTTAACCTTTCAGGCATAGTGTTCACATATTTTTAATTTCTTCACTCACTAAACCATTCCATATGGTTTAAAGTTCATTCATGCTATGCAAAAGTCAAAGAAATTTAATTCGTGACACCTTTCAATTTTTCTGAAAAATTTGTATTTTCAGTGTTTTTGTTTATCAGCCATACTTTTTTGGTTCTCATTGCCTACAATAGCATTGTTTAATACATTTTCACAAAAAAAAAAGAAGTATAAAGGAGTAATTTCTTACTTCTTATTAGGAGCCATTTTAGTAGTGGTGTATAATCTTCACTGCACACTACTGTATGTCATTTTTTCTGTCATGTCATTTTCTGAACCACTTAATTCTAATTAGGGTCGCGGGGAGGTTGGCGCCCATCTCAGTCGACTCCGGGCGAGGGCAGAGTACACCCTGGACAGCTCGCCAGGCCATCGCAGGGCTACACTACTGTATATAATGGTTAAAATATATGAAAATAAACTATAAAAATCTTGTTTTAATTTGCCTTTCTTAATATTTCCTTTTAAATAGTATATACTTAAACCTTTTAAGAGGGTTAAATAGACATTGTTACACAGCTCTTACTACCTGTTTGCTGTGTGCTCAGTGCTAAACCAGCGCCTGTCATGATTGAAAAAATTGAGGAAAAAACAAACATTAAAAATCCTATTTTAGTGCGCTTTTATGCTTGCTTATGTTTTCATGTAATATATATTAAAACAATTATGTGCCTCAGGCTTTGTGGATGTCACTGGATTGAACAGTCCAGATCTCATGCATTCTTTTTTAAATTAAAAGTAGATTCTATTGTTCTATTTTGTGAAGCATTCACTCCACACATGTTCATGTGTAAGTTAATATTATAGAAAGTCAGATCTAAAAATTCAATGGTATTTAAATATGAAAACACTAACAACTTTACTTAAACCTAATGATAACACATTTGCATTGGTGTA
Source organism: Neosilurus hyrtlii (assembly GCA_028564935.1). NCBI lineage: Eukaryota > Metazoa > Chordata > Actinopteri > Siluriformes > Plotosidae > Neosilurus > Neosilurus hyrtlii. The sequence continues at coordinate 5,076,040 of JAOUQZ010000010.1, read as the reverse complement.
TGACCAAATAAGAACAATCTATTGAACATGCAGCATTAATGCCAACAGATTCCTAAACATGCGACTAACACAGTAATTTAATCACTGACTTTGCAACAGCTTGAGACATGTTCACAGGATGAATACGTCAAACTACAGGAGCAGATGAGGAAGATGAAGGAAGATCATGAGAAAGTGATACGGGAGGAACTGCTGAAGATGGAACATGAAATGCAGGAAGAACAGGTGGGAATATTAACCTTAGCATCCATGTATCCTTTCAAGCTCCCAAATAACATCAGCTGAACCAAAAATCAAACATTTCAAGACCACGTTATAATATTTTTCTCCCAAAATCCTTTGCTTCACACAAAGGTTTTCTTTTTAGTCGACTCCTGTAAATAAATACTATAAATCATGTATTATATTGTTTATTACCATATGATATAGCTTGTGTATATTTACACTACAGAGCTCTTTTAGACATTTATACCAGATCAGCCAAAGTGCTTCTTCCTAACATCTATTCTGAACTCATTCAATTACATGAAACACCTCTTATTTCAGGGCTTTATGTGCCGCACCAGCTAACTTGCAGGACAATTTACACTTCACACAGACTTCTTTAGTTTATATTTTCAGAGGGTTTTTAACTTAACCCTTTCAGAATATCACAAAACCAAGCTTTATAAAACATTTATAGATGAAATTTTCTCCTGCCTCTTGTACTGCTGCGAGGGTCTGGAGGATGAAGTGATGTACCTAAGAAGAGAGCGGCAGATCCTGGTGCTGCAGATTGAAGCCCTACGTAGAGAGAACCAGCAGGCTGAGGAAGACCTGGGGGCTCTGTATAAACTCCAGCAGCAGGAAATACACGCTCTCAGAGAGGAGAGTCTGAAGGTAAGATGGAGGACTGTACAGCAAACAGATTAAGTACATTCTCTTACTCACAGGTGTCAAACTCAAGGCCTGCAGGCCAAATCCGGCCATCCAAGTCATTTTATGTGGCCCGTGAAAGGTTTTGAAGTAAATGATTATCGTACAATATTTGTATTAACTATTACCACATTATGTTATTCATCCTCCATCTACTAGGTGGAACCAATCAATTTCAAGTCAACAGCCAGCCATTCATGACTCGCTGGTCACTGTCAAGCATTGTCAGAAAAGGAAAGCAAATAAAAGGAGACAAATGCATAAACAAATAATATAGCCATGCAGATTTCATGGTTTCCCTTTTGAATAGATGTTGCGTGAATATTCAGCCCTCGATGACCTCAGAATTTAGTCATGCAGCCCTCAGTGAAAATGAGTCTGATGCCACTGCTCTAATCATAATATATGGCAATATATCCAGTAAATGCTTATAAACACTTTATTAAAAAGTCAATTTCAAGATACAAAACACTTACTGTACTACGGGGGTAAAAGCCTCAAGGGGACGTCTTTTTATTTTATTTTTTTACCTTTAGTAAGCGTACCGACTATATAATGTAGTTAATCTCTAAATCTCAATCAAGCTAATTACACTTTAAGAACAACTAAACAGGATAAAGTTATAAAGTCTATAAAGTTATATTGTCTTCTTACTGACGAAGTAAAAGTTATGTACAACTTCAAATGTTTTACATGAATCCTTATATAATGGGGCAAACTCTTTAATGCACATAAATAAATAAATTAATCCCGCGTATAATACAAAAGTTAAATTCAGTCAAATCTGACCAAGGCATCTGTCCAGCAATTCAAAATAAGTTTTAATTTAATTTTTTTATATTATAATAATTACTATTATTATTACTACTATTATTTTATCTTATTCCTCTTCTTCAAAACGTATATACTACTACTACTACTACTAATAATAATAATAATAATAAGGAATATATGTAAGGGTATGATAAAATCAACAGGGTGTCGTGCCAATAACACAGAAAATCAATAATTGAAAAAATGTTAACTGTTGCGGACAATTTAAGCACAGTTGAGAGGTTAACACCTGATGATCAGGATTTCTATTTGTCGTCAGTGGGTTTTATGGATTATATAACAGGAATTATATGTATTTTTAATGAATAAAATAAATGTAAAGTACTATAATTTTAAATATTTAGTGGCTAAAATGACAGCAGTGACGGTCTTGTTGATGTAATTAAATGCATACAAGTTCGAATTAAATTTAAACCGGACTTGTTTTTATTCAGGTGTTTCGGACGTTTCGTCAGGTGCTGGAGGAGCAGAAGCGGCTATCAGAGAGCAGGTACAGGAATCTGCTCCTGGAAGCCATTCAAGACGCCGTGTATCTGTCCTCCCAAAACCAGCAGCTTCAGACTGACAACAAGCAGCTACTCAAAGGTAATTATTACCTTCATTTATTTAAAAAAGAAACTTTTGGCAAATATTGTATAAGGCAACACGCCACCCTATTTGTTATATCTTAACCCTTTCCACATATTTAGATTTCTTAAATACAAGTTATCTTTAAAAAGATGTTGAATAAAGCTCCCCTCTGCTATAAAAATATGTTTTATTTTAAAGTTTAGTTTGATTTTATCAACAAAATGTGCAATATAGTTTACTACATATTCTAAGTCCAATAATGTGGCATCGCCCTAGTGAAAAATGCTGGTGTGCATTTTTCGAATTACTTTTTTTCTCCTCTTGCTATAGCTTTGGCTGAGCTGAAGACCACATCAGATAACACCAAGCTGCATGAGCGAACAAGTCACTCAGAGTTACAAAATGGTTAAAAAAAACAAACACCTGCAGAATAAACCCCCACCTGTAGTAAAAAAAAAAAAGAAATATAAAGTAATAGAACAGTACATAAGGCTTTATGTAAAATAAAACATACATGTGTATACACAGGTATAATATTTATTTCATCATTTCATTCATAAA
>JAOUQZ010000010.1:5054876-5065021 GCA_028564935.1 Neosilurus hyrtlii | reverse complement strand
GATAAGCTTGTATTATGATTGTTGTATTATGATTGTTGAATTATGATTGTTATTGATAACCTTGTATGGATTGTTGAATTGTGATTGTTATTGATAACCTTGTATGGATTGTTGTATTATGATTGTTGTATTATGATTGTTGAATTATGATTGTTATTGATAACCTTGTATGGATTGTTGTATTATGATTGTTGTATTATGATTGTTATTGATAACCTTGTATGGATTGTTGTATTATGATTGTTGAATTATGATTGTGATTGATAAACTTGTATTATGATTGTTGAATTATGATTGTTAAACTATTATTGTGATAACCTTGTATGGATTGTTGAATTATGATTGTAATCAATAAACATGTAATAATGAAATGTTGTATTATGATTGATAAAAGTGTATTAATTCTAGTTGAACTGTTAAATGATGATGATGATGATTTATGTGTAATAACGTGCAAAGACCCATCGCTGAAGGCTCAGATAAGTGAGGGAAACAGAAAAGCCCAAAGTCTACCACGTAATGTCAACAACACCGGGAGTAAACAATATCTCAGCCACTGTCTTCGCTGAAAAGCCAGGAAATAATGAAATAATGGTGGCAAAAGCTTAACACTACCAAACTGACGGTATGTATGTGTATGCACACACACACACACACACACACACACACACACACACACACACACCCTTGAGTGGATTTTGGTGTCTTGGAATGCTCATTTGGAGATCACACGATCACACCTGCTGCGCTGAACTGCCTTTTTTAACTCTGACTGAATAACTTATTCCTGAATTTTGCTAAACAATTTTCTGACTTTGACTACTTTGATTGAATCCATGTCTCCTGGTGAACTGACCTGTGTCTGCCACAACAATCATCAAGACAATGACTAGTAGATTTTTCTCACGAAAACAAACCGCAAATCAAAAAATAAGTGTTTTTGTAAAACATGGGATTTATAATAAACTTCACTCTGGATTGAGCAAAATCCCAAAACAACTCACAGACACAGCAATGTTACACAAGGCAAGCTAACATCACAACATAGCAAAGGGACTGCTTTGGTTTACTAGTTAAATGTAAAAGCTGGCTACTGCAAATATTCTTACCATGACTTACTTTCAATAATCAGAACATTTGCACATGTAAATCTCAAGTATTTTTTAATTTAGGTAGACTGGAAAGTCATACTTCACTCACCTTGTCATTCGCCATAGTTCTTGCTCGTATGAACTACACACGATGACATCAGTGCTCAACTTATCTTGCCTGGAGAAAAAACAGCAACGATCACGCAACTGCTTCTGACTGAGCAGCACTACATTTTATTTTCTTTAAATATATATATATATACTTAATGATAACTAATTACTACTTTAATGTATATATATTTTTTCAATTAAACAGTTGCATATATTAAAAAAAAACAATTATTAAATTTATTTTCATTAAAATGTTTTCACAACAAACGTGTATTATTAAGTATATTTTTGTTTATCCATAAATTTAAGTACAACGCTATATTGAGGATATATAACATGTTTAAATACATAATTAATTCAAATACCTACATGTTTTAATACATTTCCAATAGTTGTTCATTTCGGTCTCTCAACCGACAAAAAAATCCACGTGTTTAAAAGCCCGCTGATGATTGGCTGGTATTTATTCATCGCGTCACCGGATTGGTTGCATACCTTAGCAACACTTCGCCATTTTTAATGAAACCTGGGTGACGGAGAGAACTGAAAATGCCTCTTTCTTTGTATTTGAAATTCGGCTTTATTTCGCAATACAGCGCTCATTTTGACATGTAGCATGTTTCTGGAGGCGACTACACACCGCGGAAAGATTTATATGTGATATGAAAGATTTGGAAAGAATTCTCGGTGTGTTGGAGGTAAGGTTGCAACAAGGCTGTCGCTCATTGGACGACTCATGTAGCATAGAGTCAGTATGGCGTCTCAGCAGGGCTGTATTCCCAATAGCAGCCTAATAGATTTGTAGTACACTGCGTAGTGCACTGATGCTGGTATGTTACAATGTGTATAGTGCACTTGTGAAGTAAGTAAGATTGTTATTAGGGTTCGGGCAGTTCTCTCTCGGGTAGAGTTATATATCAGTGTACAGGCGCTTTAGCTGCATACCAGTCTGATACAGTTACTGATAAGCTTTCGTTTTGAAGAATGTTTGTTGATGTAGTTATGTGGGGAAAAAAATCCTGCTGCGGTTCTATTTTAAATGCTGTCTTCAAAACTGTAACTTTGTCCAGAAGCAGGGACTATTTAGGCTGGTTGTTTCAAATAAAAATAAATAATAGTGAGACTTCAGTGGCTTCCAGTGATTAGCCTCATAGTTCCAGAGGTTTCCACCTTCACTCTTTAAGACACTTTTTATGTTTCCTGAGTTCTAGGCTCACTAAAAGCCTTGAAAAGGAGTCATGTATTTTGAAATCATGGCTGGTTGTGTGTTTCAAAACTGCAGATAAAAACCTCTGCTATTCACCTTATAAAAACATTAAAATCAAAAGTGTCCCTCTTTTGTTCCTGCACATTAATGGTTGTCATGGACACCAACTCTCTTTTTTCAGAACCTTTTGAAAGTGCCTTGAACCTTGAATCAAGTTAATGATGTCACTTGTTTCCTAGGAAAACCATTTCTTTTTTTGATGACTCATCCCGTACCAGTCTTCTGTTCATCCAATCAAATACTCCCTAGAATGTTTATGTCCCGGGCGGCATGGTGGCGCAGTGGTTAGCACGTCTGCCTCACGTCCTGGGCTCATGCGTTGCTGTGTGGCATTTGCATGGGTTTCCTCCAGGTACTCCGGTTTCCTCCAACAGTCAGTCCATAAACATGCACACTAGGGTAATTGGCTGTTCCAAATCACCCCTAGGTGTGAGTGGGAGTGGTTGGGGGTGTGCTGGACCTACGGTGGCCTGGCGAGCTGTCCAGGGCCTGCCCTCACCCAGAGTCAACTGTGCTGGGCGCCAGCCTCATTGCGGCCCTAATTAGGATTAAGCAGCTTAGAAAATGAATGGATGTTTATGTCCCGCCCACTTGTGTTGGGTCTGTGCTCTACATTAACAAGTGTAAATGTTTTTTTTAGCTGTGTTACCTGTGTCATCTTAGTTAAGAAAAAAAAATATTGCAGTTTATTCAGTTTCAGTAAAATGAAATTTGTGAAAGTTCAAGACAAAAATGGCCACAGGAGCCAAATCAAACATTTTGACCATCACAGACTTTAGATACCCTACTGAAAACCTGAGTATTGAACACACACACACACACACACACACACACACACACACCACCCAAAGAATATGAATGAGATTCAAATATTCTGTTTGGATGAGGGATAAAAATCCCATAAACATGACTCCAGCCTTGCTGAATGATCCGGAACCGAGACTCATCCTTTCCAAATTGATAATTCTTTCATTTACTGAGTAAAATTCAAATTCTGAATGAAAGTGACTTATTATGATTTGATCAAATTGAACCCATAAAACCACTGTTTTTAATGTGAGCAGGGCTGGGTGATGTAAAGAAACCATAAGAAGATGAAGCAGAGATTGGTGTATATGATGCTGATAATCAGAGCGACCTTATTTACCATTATAAAATGATTCATTTGCTGCTTAATCCTATTATGGTTGCGGGGAGGCTGAAGCCTGTCTCAACTCAGACTCTGGGCGAAGACGGGGTACACCCTGAACAGATCACCAGTTCATAAAAGGGCCAACACACAACTCTTCACACTCACTTACACCTAGGGGCAATTTGGATCGGTCAGTTAGCCTAATGTGCATGCATTTGGACTGTACCCGGTCTGCACAGGGAGAACATGCAAACTCCACACAGAAAAATGTGTAATCTTACCACTGTTCCTTAAAAGAAATTTCTTGCACATTATTCCTGACTCTTTATCTGGGTTGCTTCTGTGGTATTTGTACAGAACTCTTTCAGTGATGGAGGCCATATATGCAGACACAGATGTAAAGGTGACTGAGGAGGTAGAGAGATGTACGCTGGTGGACCTCACTTCATCTAAGAAAAAGAGAAGGAGCAAAGGCACAGAACATGGAGAGAAACCCAAAAAGCCCAGGTGAAATATACCAGTAACTCTAGAAACTTGAAATCTGTACTGTCTATATAACCTGTTCTTTTGAGCTAGATATTTTAAAATGTCTATTATTAGTAGGTTAAAGGAATACTCCAGCATTTTTTAATCTGTAATGTATGTGGGACTTTGTACTGAAAGACTAGTGCAGCACTCATAAAGTGCAAGAACCTCTGCTAGGCAAAATGTGTAACGAAGAAAACAATCCCTATTGGAGTACTGGTGTTAACTGTACATGCTTATCATACGATGTATTCTATGGTCTAAAGGCATGACCAAATTGGTGAAAAAAATCTCCCTTTTAAAGGATTTACATGATGGCTGGGATTTGACCTTTCAGTGTCACTTAAGGTCAAAGGTCTCATTTGAAATCCACGTATGTTTTCCTGTTAGTGTTCTCTAGTACCAGCATGTGTTTCAGCACCCGTTTTAAAGCGATCTATCTCCAAAACTTTGTGACCTTGCTCCAACTTTGACCTTTGACCTTGAGAGTTAAAATTCATATCATGTCTGAGACTTAGGTATTGTAGTGTTCCCACCAAGTTTGGTGAAAATCAATATGTGTTCAGACTATTTAACTCTGTCAATAAAATTAAAAATCTTTAAATAGGAGAATCTTGCCAGAAATGTCTATCAAACTTCCAACACACTGTCAACACCATTAAAAAAAATAAATCAAATATCTCTGACAAAACAGTTAATGAAAGCCAGCCAATCATGAGCCAGTATGTGTTTTATCTCCTGTTCTCAGTTACTTTTGGCTGAGTACAAAGATTTCCTGAACAAACTAGCCCAGTTAACAATCTTAGTATTTCTTATTCACTTGTTTTACACCTTGCTTTGGTTCTGCATGTTTGTCAGTAAAATCCATGTGAGTCTATGTACAATAACCACATGACCAGAGGAACAATCTTTCTTTTTCATCAACACAAAATATATTGCATCTTTGATTCACTTTTTATTTTTTTAGTAATCAAATCCCATGTTGATAAAACCTTTAAATTTTTCACTGCTTGCGTCGTCTGTGTCTGTGTTGTTGGTCGCCATCTAGACTTATGGTAGTCCTGTGCTTTAACACCTGTGCACAGGAGTAAACATATTGTTTCAGTATGAAATCTTGGCTGATACTATTTTATTTTCAAGAGAAAACTTTGTATTTCATGTACATTTGATATACCTGGTAAACAAACAGGCACATCTGATGCTATTAAGCTTCCATTATAAATAAGTTAGTATAATTAACAAGATTTTTGAACTTTTTGGTATGGGGAACCATTTCATGATTACTGTTCCTGACAATTTCACATATGTTACAGATACATTAGATAGTGATGTGGTTGAAAACTGCTGAAGTATTAATTTAGGATGGCTGGAATATGTCTTGATTCTCAGACAAGGAGTCCACTTGACTCGCTACCTATTACTAGATATTATTGGACTCTTGTAGGTCTGCCTACCTGCTGTATTACTTTGACGTGCATCAGAGGTTGCAGCAAGAGCATCCTGAAATGCCCCAGTCTGAGATCAACAAGCGCATCAGCGACAGCTGGAAGAGGCTAAATGTAGCTGATAAGGGGTACTACCTGGAGAGAGCCAGGATGGAGAAAGACGGCGTGGACCCAGTAAGCCACAAAGATTGTTAAACCAAAGAATAATGAAGTTACCTGAAAAGGTAACTACACATGAATTGACATTTCATTTTACCTTTAACAGACCTCACAGTCATCAGCTTCCCAAGATATCCCAGGCTTCCGTCGAATTCTCCCAAGAACCGACTACGTTCTTCTTCCAAAGACCTCTGTCGGGGAGGACAGACCTGGGGCTTCCACAGACATCTGTGTTGATGGTGATTCGCCTTTGACTCTGGGTAGTGAGGTAGAATTTGTGGAGCAGTGTATCACTGTAGAGTCTCTTGCTGAAGACACAGTTGTGCCTTTGAGTAGATCTGTAGCACTCCAAGGAATCCTACCACAGGGTTCCACCTCAACGGGAGGAATTCTGACTTTCCCACAGCATGGTCGCCAGTCCACCAGCCAGGTGATGAAGGAGGATGGAAGTGGGTCATCAGGAAAGGCTCTTGCTAGAGCTTATGACATGAAAGTGGAGGAGGGGTTAGAGGGAGTAGCCACAGTTTCACAGGTCAAAGCAGAGGCTTCTCATCTGGTCGCCATCATACCCAGTCAAGTAAGACTGTCATCCTGGTATTTTTCTAATCCTGTTCACAATTAGGTACAGGTCGGATACAGAGATTGTGTAAACAATAAGTAACAGCAAATAAATCAATATACAGTTCATTCGCTGTTACATGTACAATACATGAGCTCTAATTCATGTTTAGCTCTCCAGCTATGTGTGCGACTATTCAATTCGGTGACGTCCACCAAGCCTGAGGTGTGTAACTGCTTTAGTATCACATCATTTAACTATGATAGAGGCAGGTCATGCTCTAGCTAATGGCATCTTTTGATACACTAGTTTTAGTATACACGGCATGAAAATGGAAGTAAACCTTGCTTTGTAACTTTATAACTTTATATACTGTATATGCTATTTACATGTGTGGAAAAACAAACCAAAATGAGTTTCACTGGTTTATCGTTCAATTGTAACGTGTGACAAGAGTGATGCTGCCTACTTCATATGATCGTGACAAGCAGTGACTGTTCTTATCCACTCAGGATAATGTTTTTAAGTTCTAGATAGTGGACCAATCAGATTGTACCATCCATGTGTAGTATATAGAAAAAGAACATAAAACATATATAAACAGTAAAATGTCCTATACACTATTACTTCTTTTATTAGTACTATTATTGTTATTTTGCTGTATATTGCAATGTAAAAACTTGTGGCGTTTCAACGAACCTTTCTTATTGTGCAGGATGAATGGTGTTTAAAAAAAAAAACACTACTTTCTGTCAGTCACAACCAATTACTTGATTTATGTTGTAGCTTATATATAAGTATGTATGTATGTATTTATTTATTTATTTTTAAGGAGCTGGTGGAAAGCAAAGTCCTCCCTGCAGTCAGTCCTATAATGATGGTCCCCTTGGTGAATCATGCCAAACCAGAGCCGGAACCCTCCTTTAAACTCGTCAGTAGTAGTCTCTATATGTTTCTTTTATATTTATATATATATATTGTGTGTGTGTGTGTGTATGTACAGTAGTGTGCAGTAAAGATTATACACCACCACTTTTGTCTTAAAGGGCTCCTAATAAAAAGAAGTAAAACAAATTACTTCTATATAATCTTTTGGTGAAAATGTATTGAACAATGGTATTGAAGGTAATGAGAACCAAACACATCATTCCGACAAGTATACTAAGGTAAAAGTATGGCTAATAAACAAAAACATATTATATTACATGAAGTAAATACTTGAATAGTACTTGGCGTCTTTATTTTGTTAAGTGTATTATCATCACTGCACACTAATGTGTGTTTATTTATATATATAATAAACCATAGTTGTATTTGTTCTACTAGTCCTCTCCCGTTAAAAGCCTGGACACTACCATCTCTGGAAAGCTTGGGTTCACTGTCAGTAATGACACATTTGACTCTGATTTCTGTCTGATTTCAGTCCATAAAGTACACCAGGAGGGGTCGAGGCTATTGTAACACCCCTGGATGCTCTTTCACCTACGTGACACGTCACAAACCTCCTTGTTGCCCTGACTGTGGACAGCACCTCGGTGGAAAATGGGTTCCTTCTGTGAGTCAGTACATCATTTTTCTTTAGAATTAATGAATGAGGCGAATCAAACTCTCTCTTTAATGCATAAGCAACAGAATATGATTCAGCCTTGAGGTGAAGCAGAACTGGAAATCATTTTGATAAACTCTTACAGGATTATCTTTTTTGTTATTAGTGTGCCAAACACTGACTGAATTGTTAATTGTTCTTCTACTTCTTCTCCACCCACTCTTACCTAAAGTTGATTGAGACATGAATCTCATGGCATCGACACTGTAGTAACTAGTAGTTCCACTAACTAATAGCCCAGTATTTTACATTTAAGATAATGAATTTTACAGACAAAACGTTTTTTTTTATTGTTGGTGTTATTTGAGCAACCAGACCCCTGTGATTTAGTGAGTTATTTTACAAAAAAATATCGAAATGGAATAAGCACATGAGTATAATATAAGCTTGTGGTTTGTCCTGCAGAGGGTTGCAACGGGGCTGAAAATGTTTGAAAATTTCCACACCAGATAATTTTCAGTGAGAACTTAAGATGGGGATTCTTTTTAAATATTTAAAATAGTTGTTGGGGTAATTTTGTCATAAGCTAACATAAATATAAATATTTTGTTACAAACAGAACACATTTCTCACACAGTTCCTTGTAAGAAATTATTTTTTGATTTATTTTTTTATTCATTAATGCACAGTGCAGGGTAGAAATTCAACAAATTTTGCATGAAATCAGGTTACTTATCTAAGTTTATGCTACAAGATGTTTTTTTCTGATACATTTAGGTCCTCTGTTATATACAAACCTGCAATTGTATTTACCATATTTTATATACCAGTTTATTCCTGGTAATTACCATATATAACCATAGATTCCAATGGAAGTTTTTCAACCCTATTATTTCAGAAACGGCACTCCAGTTGTAGAAAACTAATGAACAGATGAATTCTCTAGTGATGCAGTATACTTTAATTGTGACTGGTATTTTAATCAGATGGTTGGTTTCCAAATAAAATGGTCTTGCTTCATTTCTTCACTTTTTCTGATGCCTTTATTTTAGGCAGCCAAAAAAGCAGGACCTGGTTCCAGCTCATCACTTCAGAAACTGAAAGGTCAGGCTAATGGTTCTGGTTCCACTGCAGTGACCTCTAAAGTGGCCGTTCAGAGTACTCTAAAGCCACCTGACACGTTCACAGAACGAAAACAGGTGCAAAAGAGCAAGAGTGACAAAACGGTGCTTCATTCTAATGTCCAAACCGGCATCTCTGCAGCAACCATAAACACTCCTGGACCCTGGGGGAAAGAAAAAATGGGTGTAGTTACAGTTTATCAACCAGCCAGTGGCACCCTTGACAAAAATTCAGAAGCCTTTCAGCTGTCGGAATCAACAGCTGTCATGTGAGCATACAATTAAAATTGGTTTGGCGGTGCAGTAGATATGTTGCTATAAGAATTGATTTTTATAAATTAATACAATTTTATCATTTAAATCTGTAATTAGTATAACTTTACTGTGACTGTAAATGAATGTACCTTGCTTTTAACTTGATGTTAATGCGCAGTGGGTTAAGTGATGGCTGTGTCCGGGTCATTAGCAAAGGCACAGGTCAGAAAAGGCGTATTCGGGCCATTCTCCCTGCCCCTACCACGCCAAGTAAGCACTGTATTAAACATCATTCACTTTTTAAAAAATATTTTATTACCCCGCATTTGTTTTTACCCAATATACTGTATATGTGGATTTAAATGTGGTACTACTACTAAGCTACTCAGTGAGATTATTATGCCTGTTTTTTGCTGCATCTTTATCAGGCTTTTCTTCTCAACCAGCTGTTGTTCAGTGGATAGCAGTGCCTCCAAATAAGATTAAAGCTGACACCAAAATCGTAACTAGTACAGGTAATAATATGTTATTATGCATTAATCATAAATATGAGCCAAAATGTAAACAGATTGCTGCTTTGGTGGTTTCCCACTGGAGTATTGAGGTTAGTGTTATCCTCAAACTTCCAGTTTAGCATTTAATTTTTTTAACTCTTTAATTCAGAAACAGGTTCTAGTTTATTTTCAAATATTTTAACCATGACAGAGGCAGGTCGGGTGAGCTCTGTGCTTCGAGTTGAGCTAAACGCTGTATAGCTAGTGATGTCTGTTTTACTACACAGAAACAAAAGGTAACTGTGCTTTGTGAAGGGCTTTTCGTATGAACAACAGAGACACACCTTTTATATGGTTTATATATGTTTATATATATATATATATATATATATATATATATATATATATATATATATATATATATATATTTTTTTTTTTTT
>JAOUQZ010000010.1:5032875-5047591 GCA_028564935.1 Neosilurus hyrtlii | reverse complement strand
GATGAATAGCTAGACCACACACACACACACACACACACACACACACACACACACACACACACACACACACACACACAGAGCACGTGTTTTAATCACAACCATCCATATGTAGATGTGCTTATTTTTACTTAATATTGCAATGGCTGCCTGTTGTGGTAGTTATTTTCTTTGCAGCAGAAAAACAGTGTTCGATGATTGCTGTGTTTTTACTGGCAGGATGAGTTGATGGTGTCTGTGTGTTTGCTTTACACACAAGTACAAAATGGCTTTTCAACAGCTCCTCCACCTGCCAAACACTTCACAGCAGGAAAACTCAGCAAGGTGTGCCCTCACCAGGTAAACACTCTCTCTATCCCTTAATGATCACACTCAGTGAAAAGATCAGGAAGAGTTTGTTGAAGAAAAATAAACATTAAACTGATTTACAGGGAACTTGGACCACTAATGGTAGTCGTGAATGCGAAAACCAACAAGCTGTGAGAGAGCATGATTTTTATCATGAATAACAGCGTTCGTAGGCAGAATTCTCCTAAGGGAGCCTTTATTCCTAATAATACCTCTATCATCCAATGCATTGTTTTATTGTTTTTATAAAACAGCAAGAGAGCAATATGATAAAAGGTGTTTAATTAATAATTTTACAAATTAAACGATGATAACATTAAAACCTCACACATTTGTACAGCATTCCGCTCACTGGTGCACTATTTATACATGGCAGATGTATAAAGTCAGAAATGTTTAAAATGTTACTATACAGTACACTGCAAACAATCCCCAACATTCACTCTCAAATAGTAACAATAAAGCATGGTTTCTGTTCCTTTCTCCATACATCTTAAAGCATCATGAAATTCATCTAATGCTGTACATTACATTTTTTAATAAACTGCTAAACCAGTTGTACAAGGTCACAGTGTAAAGCATAACTTTGAGGTTTGTAATTTTCTACCAGGTGGTGTGCGGCTCTAAATACCTGGTGCGTAGAGAGAGTGCCCGCGATCATGTAGACCTGCTGCTGTCTTCTCGTTTCTGGCCACCCGTATACGTAGCAGACTGTGCACAGAAGGTGGCGCTGTGCACAGAAGCACTGTACCCCGAGCTGGCGTCACAGATGTGGGGGAGGAACCAGGGCTGCTTCTCTGATCCCATGAGTCCTGCGGAGGTCAGCACGATTTATACAAAGCATTTTTACTGTGGTATTAGCTGTGTGTGAGAGAGAGTGAAAGAAAGAGAGAGAGACTGTGTGTGTGTGTCTGTTTGTGTGGGGGGTCCGTATTAAAGGGAAAAGTCTATATTTTTGTAAATGTAATAATACATTTTATTTTATTTACTTAGTGCCTCTGTCAAACTCAAGGTCAATTTACAAAATATTCAGTAAGCAGAGCTCCTGCAGATCCTTAGTCTTAAAAAGCATTAAATTCAATCATCTAAAATTAAGGTCTTTATTGGTATTGATCTTATTATGGGTATGTTTATTATGCCATTATGTTTATTGGTATTTATCTTGAATCATTCATTCATTCATTTATCTGAACCATTTAATACTAATTAGGGTCATGGGGTCATTTAAGATTAATCTTAAATCAATCTTTCAAAAGTGTAAAAAAGACTCAAACATGGGGCGTATGAATTTATTAATCTTTTTTGTTCTGAAATTGTAATTTAAAATCTAAAAAAATTGGTAACGTCTATTTAAATACTTCATTAAAAGTCTCTAGCATTAACACAAGGATCAGGATTGTTTGCAGCTTGAATGCTCAGAGTAGACCCTTTGTCTGTGAGCTAAATATGACACGGGGAAGTTCATCATTCAAGAACAAATGTCACGTTAAAATGTCTTGTAAATAGGTATTACAACAAAATAACAGATGTTGGAGTTCTGTTCAAATCAGTGGACAGAATAAAGGACAAATAAGACTAAACAACATAACAGAGAACGGAACATGGCAGAACCAAACTAAAGGTCAGAGGAAGCATGATCTGCAGTAACAGCATGCACACAGCATGGGGAGTCCGACGCAAATGAATTGGAACTGCACCGAGTGAGATGTGCTTTTATAATCTTCATCTTTAAATGTGAAACTTGAGGAAAGTTTAGAAAGTCTTTTTAGAAAGTGATTTCCAAACGCCAAGGTGTGACTGACCTCACAGTCTCTAATTGTGTGGTTTGAAGTATTGGGATGAAGAAGGTCAGCACTGGCATGAGATCATTAATGGCTTTGTAGATGTGATAAGACATGTATCCAGGATTTAGAAAACGATAGGTTATGTTTCCAGAAAATAAGTATGTATCGCTTCCCCTATTGCATTCCACACTTCAGGTTTGTGTCAAGGATACTGTTTTGACAAACAGCTAAAGTCCATGACAAAGAGAGAAAGTTCTGCTTTTAAAACACATGTCCAGTATTGCTACACAGCTGTGGCTAAACATTAGTTTGAAGGAAAAAAGGATTAGATATATTTAGGACAAATTTAACTAGAACAAAAACACCCAGAGAGCACAAGCCTCTGCCAAGCCCTGCAATCCCACCTGTCAAAAATCGTCTTCTCTCACAGTGTCCTTTAAGAATTCCTGAATCTTTTAAAAATCCCTAAAACCAGAATTTAATCTGGATCATTCCAAAATTGAATAGTCCAAATCTCCACCACTGGGAGAAATTTTTCCACGCCTAACTTTTTTTTTTTGTTTTTTTTTGTTTTTTTTATAATCCTACTAACAAGCACACAAAGCGGAGGTAAAACACAAACCCCTTGGCAGAGGGAACAAGGCCAAAGCACACCCATACCCATATTTAATCCTCTGTCTGTCTTTCTTTCTCAGCTCATCTCCTGTCCTGAACTCCAGGACCAGCAGTACAGCATGGACCTCTCATCCGTGGACTCCAATTCCCGGGTTCACCCTCACACCAAGTCCTCTTTGCGCTATATAGTACACCCTGGCGATCCTTGCCTCACCTCCACTTCCCCTTCCTCCTCGTCTTCTTCCTCAGATCCCCACCGTGCCCTGACTCATTGTAAGGAGCTGCAGCCTTACTCCAGTCTGGTTTCATACATAAGCCATGGTTTAGAAGAGAACGAGAGCGAGTCCGGGGAAACCAATGGAAAGCCCAGAACACTCGTTTTCAACAACGCGGCGCATTACTACCTCTACAATCGGCTAATGGACTTCCTGAGAAGCAGGGATGTGGTGAGCCAACAGATGACCGAGGTGCTGAGGGTGTGCCAACAGGGCGAGGTGGTGATGATCCGGGACGGTCTCTACAGGCTTGGAGTGGCACAGCTCAACAGAGAGGACGACGAGAGGGAGCACATGGGAGAGGAAGAAGAGGTAGAGTTGGACGCAGACGCTTCACCTGTGGATGTGGTGCAGGAGTGACGTGTGTCGTGAATGATGTGTACTGAAACACTGCAGTACACCTTGAGTTTTAGTAAGAGAATCTACATGAGGACGCTTAGTAGGGTGCATAGGAGAAGTTCTAATATAAAATAATAGTATTTATTGCTAATTGTTTGTGTAGTCATTTTCAGATTAAAGATAACCAACCCAAGTAATAATTAGCACCATTTATTACAACTGTAATTGTTCTTGTGCATATTTGCTCCATATTTAAAACAGTTTGAATAATCTTTCAGGTGCTTTTTTTTTTTTTTTAACATCCTGACTCAAACTGTACAATTAAGAAATTTACATATTGATTAAGAACAAATTCTAACATAAACAATAATGAAAACAAGACATCACTAATGTATTATATTCACTTTCATTCACTCCATTGGTCGCCATTTCCATCTTCTGTTAAACCGACACCATAAGGTAACCGACACCATGTCAGTAACAGTGTCCATGAATAGAAAGCAAACATGCTCCACTGTATTAAAGCACTGGATAACAGCAGTAGTAAATACACAAAGGCTTTGCGATGCTTTCTTGACTTTTCTGAATAGCTTATAACAAATTTGCTGGGACAAAAATACAGACAAAAGGTCTCCTGAACACTCAGATATAAATCCCAGGATGTTTGATACATCAACACATTCAAAGGGATCCAGAGGACAACTTTTACAGAAATATAGCAAGAAATATTTGACATTAGATATTTTTTTTCTTTGTGAGAACTTATGTGGCTTGTAAAGATTTAGCACTACAGGTAATCAGGCATGATTAATGCTAACACTATGAAACATTTTCCTTTTAACTATAAAAGTTTAAGTGTAATAGACCATCAGTGACTAAACCCTGAGCTGTTATTGTTCGACGATCACATTCTTTGACATTATTCACACATGGCAGTGCTTGCTTGGTGCTATATCAAATACACATATACACAGTATACAGTTTAAATAACAAAGCATACAGACACAAAGAAATATCTGATAAGACAACAGAAAACAGTGATGCATGTAATAAACATGGATTTGGAAACTGGATTTCAATATGATGTCAATATGATGTTAATCAAAAAAAAAACCTTTAATGGATCGCAGTATTCGTAAATTTTTTTGTTTTTTTCACTTCTGATTGGTGGAAGGCCATCAAATAATTCTTGATTTGCATCATTGCCTTCAGATAACCGAATTATTGCATTATTGTCATGGAATAAGTTTAACGATTATTGCATGATTGCCATGCTCAGCACAGTAACGTGACTTTACAATAAAAATATTTGGAATAAATGAAGAATTTGGATTTTATATGATATGGATAATTATTGAACGAATAATTATCTATGTCATACTTCACCTCATTCAATAATTGATTATTATTGATTGAGAAGAAAAATCATTGCATGCATATCACATGTACATTTTGTATAAGAATGACTTGTATTAAAAACTGAAGATGCTATTAATCAAGCTTGTAAAAATACATAAAAACGAATAGATAAACACAAGAGCGTAAAGTATTGCTATTTTGATGTTTTCCACTTTTTAAAACAGAGTGTGAAAAATATGGAAGTGAACCTTGCAAGCTTGCTTTTACACTGGAAGTTGGTAATGCTGAATTGCTTTTTTCCCCCTCCATACCCCCAAAGAAGGAACTGCTACTTAACACAAGAAATGAGTTCAGCAAAGAGTGTAATGCCTTACTCTAAACCTGTCTCTGATTTCACCCTTACAGAAAAAGAAACCCAGCAGTTTAGACTGAAGGTGATATTCAGGGATAGTTCTTGCCTTCATAGGGCTTTTTATTCAAAGGATCCTTAAAGCAGAGGTTGTTGAGGCCTTAGCAGAATTGATAGTTGTTGGCCTTCACCAAGGGTTGCTGATCCTCCTCCTGCTCACATGATTCTTCATCACTTTTGGTGGTATCACAAGCCTCCAGCTGCTCTTCATCCAGTTCCAATGTCTGCACGTTATTATACTGAGTCTAAACACAGAGACAGAAACTTCAGTATAAAGCATCTCAGTTAATACAATCCTTACTACCAAGCACTAGTTCATAGTGGTGTTGGTGTTTACAAAAGAATCAAGTAAACTAAATCACATTTAGTAAGTCTAGTTTTACACTGGGGCAAGAGGTTCATAATCTCCACAATTCAAAAAATTGTGGAATCCGTTATTTATAAACAACATTGAAGCACGATTATGGTATAACAACGAAGCAGGCTGCATCCACGATATGAAACTTGAAGGAATCATGTTTCTGAGTTCCTCAAGATCTCCTCCAATGGCGCATCAAGCTCTGTTATGCTCTGCTAAGGTCTCTTAACATCAGGTAAGCTCTACTGCGCTCTGCTATGATTCCCACATTCTATCACGACTAGCATCAAATCGTTATACATGGTAGTAATTGAGAGTCAAATATTTTGCCATGATCAGCGCCATCACGAATCCACCAAGTTCCCTAAAGATTATCACGAATCCACCAAGCTTAAACATGTGCTATTAAATAAGCACTGTTCATAATAATTAAATACATATGTGGCCCATGTTGTCCTAATGTTCTACAGAGATCAGGTATTGAACCTTTATATCACTTTCTCACTGACGCAACTTTCATGTGGATACCTGTGGTACCTCGAAGAGGAACACCCCACATTGTAGATGAGGAAAACAAGGTTTTTTCCCTTCCCTTCGAAGGCATGATTCTGTCGCAATAGCTGAGGTAAAGATTCACAGCCTTTTATATTGTGGAAAAAACGTATGATCACCGTGAGCATCGTATGGTACCACCGGTGCTTGTCAATGTTCAAATGTTGTTCACAGTGGTCATACAATGCTGGCTGTGGTGTCACATTGTCACGCAGAAATGACACGGCTGTGGTGCTGATGATTCTCTGCGGCAATTTGCGATGCATGCAACGACAATCACGCGTTTATTGCGGTGTTCTGCGGAAGCATTTCCGTGAACTTTCACGGGCCAAGCTGGGTCGGTGAGAAAGGGCAGAATGTTTCTGCTCTGATTTTACCTGATCTGGAGTTTCTCCCAGCAGTCTCTCGATGAGATCAATGATCTTACTGAAAGTCGGTCGCTCAGTGGGTTCCAGGTCCCAGCACATTGTCATGATGGTGTATCTGAACAGAAATATTAATTAAAAAAGCCTTATACCTGCTTGTGAAAACTTAAAGAAAAATAAATTGAATCAAGGCATCATTACTGAATTCATGCTAGTTCAGATTAAGCATAATCTTAAAATAAAAATAAACTATAAATTCTAAGTAGACTTTTTGCAAAGTACAATAGCATTTCTGGAAGACATTTGCAATAATTATGACTTACCATCATGGGATTAGCAAGACATGGGAGTAACCCTTAACCAAAACAAAAACGCAGCAAAGTGTTTTCCCTATCTTCCAGAGACTAGCATATGTCAGTGAATCAGCTGATGGGACACCAAGATGACGAGCTCTGATCAGTCATAACAACGAGCGACTTCACCACCACGAGATCTATATGTTTTAGAATTTTTTAAGTTCTTGCTCTAGCTGCTTTGTCTTTTAGGAGGTTTAAAATGCCACTTACATCTCAGGTGGGGCAAAGTCGGGACGGGACATCTGATAGCCACTCTTTATCATCTTATAGAACTTGGAGTCCACCAGGATGTTGGGATATGGGCTTTTACCTGCAAAATGATAAGTAGGAAATATTACTGTATATATATTATCTGGACAAAACAAGTAACAAGAGCCTGGAAAAGCCTGAACTCACATGAATACAGGAAACAAGTTGAACTATAGTGCCTTGTAAAAGTATACAATAACCCCCCCCCCCCCACACACACACACACACACACACAAAACCCTCACCCATCACCCCACATTTTGTAAAACTAAAAAAAGCAGGAATTGAAAGACAAATAAATGACTGGAACTTTACTCTTCAATTTATGTTATTTGCATAACATTTTAAAAGAAGCAACCAGGAGCTCAACTCCGCCTGGATGGGACTCTAGTCCATTGCAGGTTACCTTCCCAGTATTTTTATTTTGTTGCTGGGAGGACGGAGTGAAGTCTAACAAGGATTTAAACCACCAAACCTCTCGATCATGAGCCCAGCACCCTAACCACCCTAACACCACCAGCCCCTGTGCTTCACAACAAGGTCAATTTTTCCGGATCTGGCTTCATTTTATCAAATTTTGGACAATAACACTGGTCACCATAATATCCAGTGCAGAGTAGTATTTCAAATGAGGCCACAGCTGAAAGTTTATCTAAATGCAGGAAAACAAAATTCCTTAGTTTTGTTCTTATAAATCTATCATGAACCCTACAGAGCAACCATAGAATCAGAATCAGAACACTTTATTGATCCTGGAGGAAATTGTGTGCACACAGTTGCTAAATACCAATTAAAGAATAAGGATAAAGATCAAAGTCTAAAATAAATAATTATAAATATTTGTCATTTTTGATTTTATACTTTATCCTTTTAAATTTATCTTTATCCTTATTCTTTAATTGGATAGCTGACGAAAGTTCCAGAAATGTTCAAATTCCTGGTGCAAAGTGGGCATATTTCTGTGAAACAGGAACTACTAGGTTGTGTTGAACGTCATTGACTTGACCAATGCAGTATTTACAGAATCATCAGCTCTTTTACTCATTTTTAAAAAAAATAAAAACCTTTCTTTAACTTAAAAAAAAAAGCCTTTCAAGCAATAAGTACCAAGTTCATGTCCTGGAATTCAGTATTGTTGGTATAATTTTGTTGACACTCCATCCTCAAAAACTTGTCTTACATTTCAAATTTATAGCCTTGCATTAGTGACGCCACTCTGGCGTACTAGTTAGCACATCCATCTCACAGCAATAAGGTTCGAGACCCAGGCTCAGCCAGGACATTTCCGACGGGAGTTTGCGTGCTTTTCCTGTGCTTGCATGGGTTTCCTCCGAGTACTCCGCTTTCCTTCCAAAATCCAAATCCATGCACATTAGACTAATTGGTAGTTTTAAATTCCCTCGAGGTTTGAGTGTGAATGTATATGTATTTGTGTTAGCATTGTGATCGCCTGTCAAGCTATTCAGGTTGTACCCTGCCTTCACTGAGAGGTGGCTGAGATAGTAGGATTAAGCTGTTCGGCAAATGAATGAAGGAATGAATGAATGAATGAATGAGTAGTCTTACATTAGAAAGAGACAAGCAGATAACAATCATTTCAGTGATGATGTGTTAAAAGTGATCTCTTACCCAGAGAGAAGATCTCCCACAGCAGAATACCATACGACCAAACATCACTCTGGACGGTATATACACACTCAAAGATACTTTCTGGAGCCATCCACTTCACTGGCAAACGAGCCTAAATGCCAACACACACACATTTCCACATATATTACTACTATAACCAAATTACTGTTCTGAAATAATGCATGATTCATTTACCATCTACACTGCACACAAATAATTTCTTCCTTTTTTCTTAAGAATGAAATCAGCTTTATGTGATATTCACAGGGCAACACGGTGGTGTAGTGGTCCGCCTTGCAGCAAGAAAATTCTGTGTTCCAGTCCCGTGTGCTTGCATGGGATTCCACTGAGTACTCTGGTTTTTCCTCCCACAGTCCAAAGACATGCACATTATTCTAATTGGCTGTTCTAAATTGCCCTTAAGTGTGAGCGTAAGTTTGAATGGTTGTATATGTTGCCCTGCAAAGATCTGGTGAGCTACTCAGGTTGTATGCCGCCTTTGCCCAGTGTCGGCTGGGATGGGCTCCAGATTGAGTGATGGCATTAGCATGCACTACATTCTCAGAAAAAAAAAAAATTTTTTAAAGTGGAATCATACAATAGATGGTTTTCTTCATACACAATGAATTTTAGAGAAATATTTCTTAAGGAAATGTTTCTTTTTGCAATTTTTATTATTATTTATTTATTTATTATGGGGTTGTTTTATTTTTTTTGCAGTCAGATGTAGAAAGTTACATGGAGAGTTAATATGTTAAACTTTTTTGTTCACTCACATTTCCTTTAACCACGTAGTTGGAATCATTCATAATATCACGGGCCAATCCGAAGTCACAGATTTTAGCCACACCCCCGTCTGTCAGAAGAACATTTCTGGCTGCAACGTCTCTGTGAATACACTTCGGAAAGACAACAAAAGCAACACATCACATCACATCAAAAGGTCAAAATCCAGGGCAAAATTTTTGATTGTCAATAAAACACTTTTTAAGTTTGATTTTGAATTTCGATTTTGATTTGTATATACTATATCAATACCACAAGGAAAATTTCCCTCTTCATTTAACCCATCCAAAGTGAGCACACACTCAGAGCAGTGGCCTGCCACACTGCAGTGCCCAGGGAGTAGTTAGGGGTTAGGTGCCTTGCTCAAGAGCACTTCAGCCGTGAAGGTGGAGGAAGGGGAAGGTGCTACTCATTCCTCCTGATGCCACGCAGATTTTTTGGCTCAGGAATAGAACCAGCAACCTTTCAGTGCCAAACACGCTTCTCTAACCATTAGGCTAAATCACTGACACCTAAAAATAAAATAAACACTGTAACAATGCTCATTTGAACTCACATTTTGGGCTGCGAGGAACTCCAGCCCCTGAGCCACCTGGTAGGAGAATCTGAGCAGGTCATCCATATCCAACGAATCTATTTCTTGATTAAAGGAAGGAACTGCACCAGAACAGGAAGTAGAATTACTCTAACACACTTACAAAACCTACTGTAAAAGATCTTTAGATCTCATGGGTTTATGGAATAATAAATAAAGGATTTTTGGATTGCATACTGCGTGCATTCTGAGATCTGACCACCAGAGGCTTCATGTCCAGGTAACTGTCTGAACAGGTGCTGGAAATCCCACTGTCGCTGTGAAAGGATCGAAATACAGTATATCAGTGTTATGATTCGAATGCTATGAGGGGAAAAAAGAGAAAGAAATCAAATACATTAGTAATAATACCTTCTGAAAAAAATCTTGTTGGCGGTGATGTTTTTATAGTTACTTCTCTCCTCTGGGATTGAAACTACACAGTTTAAGAAGGTCTGAGCTTTATTACGCAAGAAGTTCAGAAGATCGCCATGGCAGCAGTACTCAGTGATGACCAGGACAGGACCTGAGTAGGAGACAAATGTTAATGAATTTCGAAATACACACAATTACACAATTACACCATACTTGAAAGTTCAGGCTCTTAAAGTTCATATCTGCTGCTTAGATCAGCTCAACTGTGAGCAACTGTTCTGAACCTTCGCAACCTCTCAGCTGTCTTCCACACAGTTAACTACAGTTCTCCTCACTCTATAAACTAAAACCATGGTTCACTTTGTTTTTGGTGAAACATTTTACGCTTAAAAATACTGTTTAAATTGTAAAGCTGTAAAATCAATTTTAATTTTAACTTAAGAATTTAGTAAATGTAAGTAGAAAAATTCAGTTATCACATTTTTTATTGTTTTGATATAAATTTACCCAAAACATCATGGATAACTTTAAAACTTTCTCATTCAAATACTAATGTAATTTAATAAACCATAAACATTAAAAAATAAATTTAAGACAAATTTAACCATTGGATTTTAAGGCATTTATAATTGATAAGACATTTATACTGATCGTCACTACCCCCTCCAGTCACAGGCCCAGTTATCAATATTTCGTGGGATGTATTAGCAGTGCATTGTCACTAGTTGATCTACACACTCTGTGATGATGTCAAAGAGAGGGGCACTACCACCCTGGGACATCCCACCCACGAAGCTCTGCTTTACTGTCTATTTTATACATACCCGAAAACTTCATTTACCTCCATGTGTGCAAGCTCCTAGCAGGTTGACAATATTCTTGTGTTGTCCAAGATGGCTGAGAATCTTCAGTTCGGACATTAGAGCCTCCTTCTCATCTGAATGAGCGCTGGCTGTGATACATGACATTGTTCCAGTTAATAATGTACCACAGAAATCACAAATCACTTCCCTGGCCAAATAAAGGGCCTGTAATGACCTACACTGTGCAAATGTAAATAATATTTGAGAATAATCTTATCTTGTTGCTTTGTTTGTGAAACCTTCAAAAAATTATAGCTTAAAGACAATCATGTATTCCCGGCTTGATTTTTTTCTTATTGTAATTAATCAGAAAACAAATTATACATATTCATTCATTCATTCATTCATTCATTTTTTTCTAATCTGTTTAATCCTAATTAGCACACATGCAACCATTTACACTCACTCTCACACCTAGGGGCAATTTGGAACCACCAATCAGCCTACTGCGCATGTTTTTGGACTGTGGAAGGAGACCGGAGTACCCGGATGAAACCCACACAAGCATGCAGTGGATGCATGGAGAGCATGCAAAATCCACACAGAAATGCCCCGAGCCTGGGAATTGAACCCGGGACCGTGTTGCTGTGAGGCAGACGTGCTAACCACTGCCACCATGCCACCTGAATTTTATATATAGTTTTTTTTATTTAAAATACTACACTTAATTTACTTAGTAGGCATATTAAATAAAGATGAAAAACTATGTTATTTCTTTGGGAAAAAAATGGAAAAAAATGGAAACGGCCACAATGTCTTTCTGAAAGCATTTGCTTACTCCTGTACTCAAGTGTTAATGACCACTGCACTGGGTGCCTTGATAGACGTAAACATTTCTCCTGAATTTGTATGCTGCCTTCTGTTATTTAACACTTGACATCTAACTTTTCCTCTTTCTATGAATCAGGGTTACTGTGAACAACTTTACACCAAAGTGTCCATCAGTGAACAGTTGATAGCTTCGTTGAAATGGATTTCATGATAAAACTATAATGAATTTCCTGGTTACAGAATTGTCCTTATTAAGTATATAAGGCACAATTATAGGGAAAAAAGTTATTTATAATTGCATATAAATAATCTGCTGTCAATCAAATGAGGATGGGTTCTTTCTTTCCTCTCACGGTTTGTTCGTCATGTTTCACAAAAACTTCCTCACAAAAAAAGAGTAGTGGTTAGCATGTCTACTTCACGGCACAAAGATCCAGGCTCAGTGAGGGCGTTTGTGTGTTCTCATGCTTGCATGGGTTTCCTCTGGGTAGACAAAAGACATGCACTTTAAGCTAACTGACTGTTCAAATTTGCCTCTAGGTATTAGTGTGAATGGTTGTGTGTGTGTTGGCCCTGTAATGGACTGGTGAGATGTTAAGGGTGTACCCGGTGAGATGTTAAGGGTGTACCCGCCCTCCTCCAGCCTTCCCATGAACTTAATAGGATAAAGTGGTTTGGCAGATGAATGAATGATGAATGTTTGATATATGAAAATTAATTTTATATTTATGTACAATAAATTAAAATATTATTATAAAATTTAATTAACTTGTATTGATAAGTAAGTGCCAAAGATTTTTTTTCATGGCGCACAAACAACATTTAATTCACAATAAAGAACAAACAGCAATTTGAATAAGAACCAAACAACTGTAAGTACTACTAATCGACATACACTTAGAGTACATGATCTGCTTATGGCATGAGTAAGGTTTCATTTAATATAGTAGTCGTGTCTGTATTTTTCTTGCTACAAGACATAAAATTTAAAATACTTAAGGCTTTAATTAGATAATTCTTGATGAGTAATATAATATTTATATTAGGCTTGAACTGACATGTAGACAGAAGCACTGACCTTTGAGCATTTTCACAGCCACACGGGTCACATTGTCCTCCTTCCCCAGACCATACGCTGTAGCCTCCACCACCTTCCCAAATGCCCCTGAGCCCAGAATCTTTCCTGCAATTTCAGCACAAATAGTTGTTTTCTGTTGCAACATCAGTAAATATACTTGTGACTAAATATATATGTTACTGAAGACAATAGGCAGTGTGTCTCTAATCGATTATTCATAATCTAAATTTGTCACCCAAAAAATAATCTAATCTAGTATTTGAAGTACAAACCTAATTTAAGCTTGTCCCTTGGAAATTCCCATTTTTCATTATAAGGAAGTTGAGTGGGGTCGATAAACGTGTAGCTGTTCCCGTCTGTGGCTTCAATAATCTTCCACCGGATTTCATATTTAGGTTTCTGTTAGATAGTACAACCGACATATTAATACACAGCTGTCATTATAATGCCACTGCTTACATTTGAAGAATAACAGAAATATTAGAGATCAGAGTACTGTACAAAGTACTGATGTACTGCTAAATCAAACCCCCCACCTGTTTATACTTGTACATCAGGATAAGGAGGAGTACGAGAAGGGAAACCATCACACTTATGGCTCCAATCAGTGTTGCAGTAAATAATTTCTCTGTTGAAGAAATTGTAAAAACAAACAAACAAATAAATAAATAAATAACAGAAATAAAAATACAGTTACTTTATTCTTGAACATTAAAAAGGAAGAAGAAAGATATAAAAAATATCTGTGAAAGCAAAATACCCCCCCCTCCCCACTCTTTTTTCTCTCCCATAATTTTAGTCATATTCTATTCCCACTGTCAAGTATTTTCTCCCCCACCACATACAAACACCACTAACCAGGAAGGGTTTAAGCATGTACATTAAATGTATTTAATGGTACTTATTTCCTGACATATTTTTCAAGTTTTTCCTTCAGGAGTTGAAAAGTATATACCTTTATAAAATTAAAAAAATTCAGTGATGCAGCCTTTTTGATAATTATTGGTGTATTCCAGTAGCAATAATAATAATAATAATAATAATAATAATAATAATAATAATAATAATAAAAAATCAGAAGCAATAATAATAATAATAATAATAATAATAATAATTATTATTATTATTATTATTATTATTATTGCTTCTGTTTTTAATTAAAAGTAATGAAATGTCTGATATCATTTTTATTTTTTGGTACACAGAGCCAGGTGCAGTAAAACCATAATTTTAAACAATTTCACTCACCCTTCCGATCTATATGGAATGCATCGCTGTCTTGCCCAACCAAATTTTTTGCTACACACTTTACAATCATCTTCTGGTAAGTTGGTGTGATGGTTATAAAACTTTCCACTTCTACTGCTCCAAACTCAACATTTTTTCCTTCCACCGTCTTAGCTGTGAACAACTGACCAGACTCCACATCTGTGGAATTCTCTGTACACCTGGAGTGAGTAAAATGGTAAGGATGAATTTCAGCAGGTGTGAGAAGTCATGCATTTACAACTCTGGAACATGAAACATTGTGTCTGTTAAGGTGATAGATAGATAGACAGATAGACAGATAGACAGATAGACAGGTAGGTAGGTAGGTAGATAGATAGATAGATAGATAGATAGACAGATAGACA
>JAOUQZ010000010.1:4980441-4991543 GCA_028564935.1 Neosilurus hyrtlii | reverse complement strand
ACACACACACACACACACACACACACACACACACACACACACACACACACACACACACACACACACACTGTCTTTTATCCTCCCCCTTCCTGCAATCATTAGCCATTTATACATGACAGGGCTAATACAAGTGTCTGTTGCCCCTACAATACAACATTTTGGCATTGGTGGTGGGAAAACTGATCTACTATGTTCCTGTCAAAACAAACCTTTTTTTTTTCACCCCTCCGTTCCCCTGAGACAAGACGTCTGCTAGCTAAAAAGCTCTCTGGACCCCCTTCTCCCCACAGCAACCATAAACCCTGTCAACTCCGTCACTGACCCAAAGCACTTGTAACATGACAGTCGCTCTCTTAGCAGCTCTTACCACAAATCACAATGTTTATCTAACATTCTATATAATCTAAAAATGGTATTATTGTTTATTTTGTTGGTTTGTTTGTTTCATTGTTTTAATTAAAGCCACTGTTTAGAACCATTAGCAAGTTACTGAATGATTATTTAGGAATAATATATTCCGTACTAGTGGCGGCAGGGTGGTGTACTGGTTAACGCGTCAGCCGCACGGCAATAAGGTCCTGGATTTAAGACGAGGGTGATTCTGTGTTGCATGTTTCTTCCAGGCACCCCGGTTTCCTCCCACAGTCCAAAAACATCCACATTAAGCTAATTCACTCACTCACTCATTTGCCAAACCACTTAATCCTACTAGGGTCGTGAGGAGGGAGGGTGGAGCCTATCTCAGCTGACCCTTTGCAAAGACTAGACAGCCTGCCAGACCATCGCAGGCATGAGTTGCCTCTAGGTGTGGGTGTAGGTGTGAATGGTTGTATGTTTGTTGTCTCTGCAATGGATTAGTGAACTGTTCAGGGTGTACCACACCTTTGCCAAAGCAGTTCTGCAAATAAATATATGAATGAACAAATGAATAAATATTCTACACTTTTGTTTTATTGTGCACAGCATTTACATTTCAAGCCACAGAGCCATTTTTTCAAGTGGCCTGAGGAGCATCTTCAACTTCTAATCAGATCAGAAATGTAAACCACTGAGTAGAAAAGAGCAGGAAACGTGCATTCCAAGCATAGTTTCCCATTGGCAGGAAAATTAGGGGATTGGTTTCTTTCTCTTTCTTGCACAAAAGAATAAGAGTCTCAGCTGCAGTGGATGATTCTCCAGAAATATCTACTCCATCTGTAAAATATGTAACATATCAAAGACATGAGGAAGCAATTACCAGTACATAAATAGCCCATAAGTGTTTTCAGGTCATCCTGGAAAGCACAGCAGAATATTTTAAAAAGAGCTTGAAGAAGGTCACTTCCTGTTAGGAGGATCACTTAAGCATGACAAAGCAGACCAAAACACCAACCGTCTCTACCCAATAGCAACAAGAAAACAACAAAAGAACACAGAATGACATCAGCACTGCAGATTTTACCCAAGCACATGAAGTAATTAGAGATAAAAAATGACGTTTGTTCACCAGAGCCAGGAGAATGAATGTCTTTTCATGGCATGGGTCTTTGGTCTCAGCTTCATGGAATTCCTCCACATCTTTTCCATAATGCTTGACTTACAATGCTCTCGCACAAGTAATTAAATCATGGATAAGCTGCATGCGCAGCATACCAGAGGAAGGGTGCCGCCTGCTAATTCCCCTGATTCTGCGTTTTTATTTTTTCAAACAATAACTGACCTGAGCACAGGGTGCAGAAGTGGTGCTTCCAGATGCTTCTGCTTTGCAAAACACAGATGGCTGAACTTGAGGCATGAATTAGACCTCTGACACTGACAGAACTGACATTCTCATACAACCAGCAGAAATGAGTTTGTGGTTGACCACAGCTATAGAAAATTGATCTTCTAGCTGGTCATCATTGTTTACTGTTTTCAGGTCATTTAAATAAAGTACTACTCATTTCTGGGTGTATTGCTGTTTAGTAATTATAACTCTGTGTAAGATAAGTGATCTCATTATCCGTCCTAGTGCTGTCTTCATAATGTATGGATGCTTCCTAAATGAATTGTGTACACAACTTCTATATGTTCCATCAAGTATAAGTTCATGTACAATCTATTCACTCTATTAGTGTGTGACTGTTTAAATTACACTTGGCTTTAAGTAGGTTACATTCCCATAACATACATATAGGAAGTCAGTATCTCGCATAAAATGTCCGGATGTGTTCTTTTCTTTTATGAGCACATTTATATATACTGTATATAAAAATCCACCTCCTGGAGTTTTCCCACAGAGTTTATCGAATTTTAGATTATGTAATATTTCCTGGGGCGGCAGCATGGCGTAGTGGTTAGCACGTCCACCTCATAACAAGAAAGTCCTTGGTTCACGTCCTGGGCTCAGCGAGAACATTTCTGTGTGGAGTTTGCATGTTCTCCTAGTACTTGTGTGGCGTTTCTCCGGGTACTCCTGTTTCCTCCCACAGCCCAAAGACATGCACATTAAATGCAAAACAAAAAAACAAAGAAAAAAAAAAACATGCACATTAGGCTAATTGCCTGGTTTTGTGTGTGTGTGTGTGTGTGTGTGTGTGTGTGTGTGTTGCTTTGGAATGGTCTGGTCAACTGTTCTGGGTGTACCCTGCCTGAGATAGGCTCCAGCCTCCCCGCAACCCTAATGGGAGTACACGGTTCAGCAAATGAGTCAGTGAGCAATATTTCCTGTTAAGAATAATATTCAGCCTGTTTATAGATGCCTTCATACGGTAGAGTACCAGTCAAAAGTAATATTTCATTTTACGAACACAAATATTTAAAGTGATATTTATAGATGTGTGTGTGTGTGTGTGTATAATTTATATTAAGTGGGCCTAAATTAGCGCAATAAGGTCAGACAACTTGTCATGGATACAGTGGATTGCAGCATAACTTCAAGAGAAGAAAAAAACCGAGCCTGGTTGGGGAACAGTTGTTTATAACAGCTGCTATAACATACAGTACCATTCGAAATGTGGACACACCCACTTATTCTAACTGAATTAGAAGGTTTGTCCAAACTTTTGACTGGTACTGTATGTCTATTTTTTTTCAAGAATATTTCAAGCTTGGAATATATGAAACTGTTTTTGAAAGAGGTCAAAATTTGTTTTTTGCAATATTTTTTTTCAGAAACAAAAGACAAATTTGACTATATTCAAAATATTTTCACTTTTTTGCAAGACACCACCATCTTTACTGTCTTTAAAAAGGACTGACAGAATTAGATAGGACACAAATCACAGAGATATACAGGAAATAATGATAGTTTCCCCTAAATAAATTGATAACAGGACATGACATATAAACATATAAGGACTGGAAACCTATTCATATTCTACTGATGTTATCCAGAATAAGACACAATAGTAAACTCAGTGTTTATTGAGGAATACGCCACTGGGTTTATGTCCTCTCTCTGTTCATCCATTCATTTATTTTCTGAACCGTTTAATCCTAATTGGGGTCTCAGTGAGGGTGGCGCCCATCTCAGTTGACTCTGGGCGAGGGCAGAGTGCACCCTGGACAGCTTGCCAGGCCATCGCAGGACTCCTACTTCAAAACAAGTCAAGATGCTTTAAACTAGTACAGAAATGAGTGTGAGGTAAAGCAGACGTTTGGGTGTTTTCATAAGTGGCTTCATATCTCTTCCCGTCCATGTCTCGTTAAGAATGAATTATTGGTATGAAGTGTGTTTGGAGACCATCTAAATTAAAAGCCCAGAGCAGTTTAATTTCAATGGATTATTCCTCCTTATTTATTAAAGTGTTATATATCTTTATATTTACAGCCACAGGTCACAGCTTCTCCCTCTCTGCTCTCACTGACTGCACTCAGCTGCTGAGGAGGACAGCAGTGCCAGAGAAATGTCATCTGAGAATTACAGAAAGTTCCGTCTGTGATGAAGGCACCGGATGCAGAGGCCCAGGGAATGAACTGCACCCTTAAACTACCGGCCACATCTGGTCCATATGACACCAGTTCCCAGAAAACACCCTTGAGCCTTGCATTAGTGATGTGTTTAAATACAACAGTCAGTACAGGGTCTTTGTTTACAAAAAAGAAATTCACTTCAATAAAGTTTCCGATCATTAATAAGTAGTAATGTACTTCTGACCAATTTTGCAACAAAGGATATTACATGGTCTTGTAAATAGTTAATTTAATCCATCATACATTCCTTATTCTTATAACAACAGTGCACTAAATGAGATATATTGAATGTAGGCAAATGGTTGTATGTGTGTTGGCCCCGCGATGGCCTAGTGAGTTGTTCAAGGTGTATCCCGAATACGCCCAGAGTTGACTGAGATGGGTGCCAGCCCCATTGCAAACCAAATTAGGAATGAATGAATAAAAGAATGATATAATATATGCAAATGAAAGAATTATCAAGTGTATATAAGATGATTATACACATTTCCCCACTAAATTTAGGCCAGAAAATCTTATTTTGTTTTGGCAGACAATTTAAAGAAACACATTACTTTATAGAATTCAAGATGATCAAATGTGTAAAGCTAATAATAAAGTAATAAAAAAGAAATAGGTATCAATAACTAACAAAGTAAACACTAAAAAAGGAAATATAAATATATTCATCACTCATTCATTTGCTGAACTGCTTACTAAGTTCTGGGGAGGCTGGAGCCTATCTCGGCCGACGCTGGGCAAAGGCGGGGTACACCTTGAACAGCTCATCAGACCATTTCAGGGCAAGACACACACACACAACCATTCACAAACACACCTAGGGGCAATTTGGAATAGCCAGTTAGCCTAAGGTGCATGTCTTTGTACAGTGGAAGAGAACTGGAGTACCTGAAGGAAACCTTGCGGGAGAACCTTGCGCCAAGCCCATGAATCAAACCCTGGACCTTCTTGCTGTGAGGCAGACGTTCTAACCACAACACCACTATGCCGCCCAAAAGTATTACCAACATAAAAATATATGAACTACGCTAACTTATAAGGGCATTAAGAAGTTTGTTTCTTTGTTTTTTTAGCTTTTAACCTATGAATCTTCTCTGAAAGGGAAATTGTCGGATGTAGGATTCTCTTTAGAGGGTTTTCCAGATGAACAAACTGTGCAAAAACATAACAAAACAAACAAATCATGCTTTAGGGTTCTATATGTAACTTGTATATCTAGAACCATTTCAGGTGTAGTTTTCAGCACTTTTTCATCACAAACAAACACACACTGTACTTTAACCTCAAACCCTCACACACTGCCTCACACACTTCTAGCCAGCACTCCGATAATCCAGTGAGAACCTCAGCATGCCGCCGTGCATCAAAAAAGAGCGAGTGAAAGACGTGGAGACCTGAAGAGTGAGGGAGGGGAAGAGCCTGCAAAGTAGCAGCTGAACACAATTACTGCTCTGGCATAAAATCCCCTTTTCCACTTCCACAAACATAGCAAGGAAAAATATGAGGGGAAAGAAAGAGAGCAGAGGAAGCCGGGCTTTGCTTAAGCTATTCTGTGGTGCGAGATATAGTGAGATGTGCCAGGTGATCATTAAAATGAAAGCTTGGAAATGGATCAAGGAAACAATGATATTTTAACCCATAATGATGAATGTATATGCCAGTAAATTATTCAAAGGTGATTGTTTACTCTAATTCTTTTGTTCTACAGGCTTTACAAAAAAACCCCCAAAAAACAATAAAAAAAACCCCCAACAAGTTATTGATTTAGGTGTGACTTTAAAAAACTTTATTGTGTCCTCAAAATGTTCCACTGTACACGCATGGAGCTCTTTACATAATAAAGCAAGTTGAAGACATACGCAAAAGTTATTGTTTCCATAAAATCTGTGAGATGTTTGCAGCCACATATGTAGACACACACACACACACACACACACACACACACACAAAATACACAAACTGTCCTTTCAACACAGTTTCTTATCTCCAGAAGAAAGTCTGATAATATTTTCTTTTGGTGTGCCCACTTTGCTTTCCAACAGCCACTTTTTCCCCCCCTTGTCCCTGTTTGATTTGGATGCAGTGCAAAAAAACAGCACAGTTTTAGACTGATGAGAAAGATCACTTTTACAGAGCATATTTTCTGGTTTCCGCAGGGGCGAAGCATTGATTTTGGTGCCAAGCAGGCTGGTTGGAATATTTCAGAAACTGCTGATTTCTCTACAATTCATGCATAATAATGTGAAACAAAACGATGACTGATTCAAAGAAGGCTGTGGTTGGTATCCCTGGGATGAGTAGAAAAGCATCTCAGAACACACAAATTTTATGGGAAACACTTTGAGGCAGATGGGCTACAAGAGCAGAAGACTACATTAGGCTCTTGGCATCCAAGAAAGGGACTCACCAAAACTGTACTGATAAAAAAAAGAAAAAAAAGAAAAGGAACAAGTGATGATTTTTCTAATCTTCATCTGTCCAGTTTTCGTGCATGAGTTACACATCATGTTGCTGCACTTATTCGGTGCATCAGTTGTACAGGTCTCTGATTCAAGTCTAGTTTTGTGGTTTTAGAACTTGATACTCATACGATTCATGTTTGTGCCTCACATGTGGGTTATAAATGAAATATCAATGTTCATTCATGTACTGGGCATGAGTCAGAAATACACACACATACATTCACACACACACACATTCACACACTTATTCACACCTAGTACCAATTTGGACTTGCTCATCCACCTTCCTGTGTGGTTTTGGGAAGTGAAAGGAAACCACCCCCCAACATTACATGCAACATTACCTATTACTTTGGTGTGCTTTGTCATGCTTATTAACTGAAAATTACTGTTATAGGATAATAATGACACTGTGACTGCACTCAGGATATCCTTTTCCTGAAAATGACTGATTCAGAGAAATGACTAGATTGCCATTTACTTAGTCACCTCCTAGACAAATAAATATGTCGATCCCAGCAAAGCTGACTTGAGTCAAATGTGGACTGCTTATGACACAGCAGAGTGCTATCAGAGCAGGTCTGCAGAGCTGATGGAAAGCACATGGCGTTGTGCATCGGGCACTGCGGACTGCTCTTAATGCGTAACACATGTTTTCATCTACCTGGCATGCAGCACAGCAGGGGGAGGGAGAGCGGAAACAGCTGATGACGCAGAGTTAGCATAACTCCCTTCGGAGGCAAACTGACACCGTTTCAGCATGAGACGTTCTCTCAGAATTGGCATACCTATAACCTTATGTAAGCATAAAAGCGTTCCTCAAAGCGCACTACCTCATTTATAATAATTTACATTGAAATCAGGGACTATTAGAGAAAAATGGATGAAAATGACTTCAGACATGTTTTTCATTTTAAAACTACATTCTATGATTCTGAGCAGCAGAAGTGGTTAGCATGTCCACCTCACAGCACGAAGATCCTGGGTTTGAGTCCCACGCTCCACGAGGGCTTTGTTTTTTCGTGAGTTTGTGTGTTCTCCTTGTGCTTGCATGGCTTTCCTTTGGTTCTCCGGTTTCCTCACACAGTCCAAAGACATGCGCATTAGGCTAATTGGCTGTTCCAAATTGCCCCTAGAAGTGAGTGTGAGCATGAACTGTGTGTGTGTGTGTGTGTGTGTGTGTGTGTTGCCGTGCGGACTGGTGAGCTGTTCATGGGTGTCCTTCGCCCATTGTCGGCTGAGATAGGCTCCAGCCTCCCCATGACCCTAGCTGAAAATATATTCCATGCAGAGCAATGAGACAATTTAGCATGACCCAAGAAGAGATTCCCAAAGGTTGTCCTTTCATGTGGTATTTGTTTTTTCTTTCACAAGCTTTCAGACAATGTCGATGTTTCTTAATATTGCAGAACCCATCAAGGTTCAGTTTAAGGTTGAGGATAATTGTAATTACGGTGTAATTTCACTTGTAATACATTGTTTTTTAGTAATTTTGTTACACATCTGTGGAAAATGTTCATATTCCCAATAGCCCATTCCCAGTACCTTTACACCAGTGGTTCTCAAAGTGGAAGTAGACTCGAGTCTAGTTATGGAGTCTGTGACATTAAAAAAAGTCACACACACATTTTATTGGAATGAATTTAGCCTTGATCACAGCATGTAATCTCCATGGCATTGTTGCTCCAGTTGGTCAGGTCGAGGCTCAGCAGCATTAATGTGGCAATAAAATGAAGTCAGCTGATGCGCTGAATGTACTGAGTGAGCAGGTTATCGGATCAGTTGACTTTTTCTTCACTGATGGTACGGATATAAAATGGGGTCTCAAGTAACGAAAGAGTGGTTCAGGGAGCATGAGGAATCACTTTCACATATGTATTGGCACCCCAGGTTCCTGATCTTAACCCTATTGAAAGTTTTTGGGATGTGCTGGAGAAGGCTTTATGGAGTGTTTCAGTTTTTCTCTCATCAGTTCAAGAAATTGGTGAGAAATGAACCCAACACTGGATGGAAATAAATGTTATGCTGTTTAAATTTGTTGAAACAATAGCATGACAATTATGTGCTGTAAGCAAGTATGTATGTATATATATATATATATATATGTGTGTGTGTGTGTGTGTGTGTGTGTGTGTGTGTGTGTGTGTGTATCTTCCTGCACAACTCAGTGTAAACTCTAGAAAACACCCAACCCCACAGTTTTTGCCTACCAACAATTTTGTAATGATTACACTAATAAGCATATTGTGTTCAACTTCCTTTTACAAATACACAAGTCTTTGGAATACATACGAAATAACAAAAGCCCTGGCTGTACAACAGGGAGTCAGAAAGAACAGTATGATCCAGGCAAAGATGTGTAGGGGGATACGCATGAGAAAGAATGGCACTGCCAATCACAAATCTTGGCAAGTCAGAGTTCAGGTGCAGAACATCTGTGGCCAACATCTGTAGCAAAGCATGTACGACCCAACGACTCACGCTAGACAGGCTGATGGATAAACAAGTAAACAGGAAGATGTACAAACATGGAAAAAGTTTTCTGCAGGAACAAAATGCAAAAGGAGTTCCTGCTGGGTCGGACTGTATAAGTACCAGGTGTTGAGAAAAAATACTGAAAGAGAGAGAGAGAGAGAGAGAGAGAGAGAGAGAATTCTTTCATGAAGTTCATTTCACATCTGTTAGTACACAGTATGATAGTAGCTGTTAACCCACGCTCATGAAAAGGATCCAGTTAAGGAGAGGAGATGTTCAAGCAATTCATTAGCACTAAAATGGTGTCCTATACAAACTGTTCTGAGGACGTAACTGCTTGCCAAACACACTCACTTAGCGAGAGAGTAAACATCTTAAATTTCTCAGGCACTCTTGTGAAAAGGGAACATGTGTAAATGCACCCTACAGCATTTACTCTCCCCAAGTGGCAAAGAGACGCCACATATTTAACACACACAAACAAATACCTGCATCCCAAATGATCCCAGCTGTCCTGGAAAACCGTGGTATTTCCCAACTACCCCAAAAAACAAGTTGCCACAACAACACTGACCATACACAAAGGCATCCAAGAGCAACAAAGATTATTGTTACATTCAAAGTAAGCATGTGTATAAGTTCACTATCAGGAAAGATGCCACTGATGCATCATACACTGACACACACACCCTCTATCTGAAAAGGATGCTATGAGTCAGAGACTGAAACTAAAGTGAAGTTAGGTGAATTAGTGTGAGCTGTCCAGGTCTTTTCAATATTCAGGACACATTTAAGAGCGTGCACCGACTGAACAAATAGGAAGTCCATGTTCCAAGTCATTTCTCACTGCATAAACATCTGAATGTGTTTGTTACTCTCTCTCTCTCTCTCTCTCTCTCTCTCTCTCTCTCCATGCATAAAAGGGTACTTTTAAAGCAGTTCTCAACATGCACTGTGGTGTAAATTGCTTTACAGGAGAAAAAACAGGAGCAGCTTGTTCCAGTAAAAGAATGTAGATAAGAGAATCCATGAAGCTTACCTTCACCTCTCAGTACTTTGAGTCCTTTTAACATGTCAGATTCTGGACATACATCTGGCTCTGCCTTTCACTCTGGCTTTCCACTACTGCGTTCTTTCTCTCTCTCTCTCTTGCTGTGTGTCTGATTCTCTGAAGTGCCCTGCCTCCCAGTCGCTCTACATGTGAGTAATGGTCTCCAATGATGTGGAGCTTTGTATCGTAGAGGCTGGGTCAAACTCTCTGCTCTGTGCTGACGGAGCAAACGTGTTTACCGTTTAATCTCCTGAGTCCTGAAAAGAGGGGAGGACCAGACATCTGTTTATTTAGTAAGACGACTACTTAAGCTACTATAATCTGAATCTCTGAAACTGATCCAGGGATATAACACCGTTTACTCACACCAATGAATTTCATAGAGGGGTAAATTAAAATCAGACAGGAAGAGAAAAGTAAATAATAAAAAATAAATCAATAAAATCATAGTGGGTTTGTTGCTCTCTAGTTCTTTACACGGAATGTTTATTTCATCTGTAGACACATTAACACAAAGTACACAAATATTAATGCAATGAATGCAATTCTATTATCTAATCCTATCCAAATAGGATTATTATTATTATTATTATTATTATTATTATTATTATTATTATTTTGCTGTTATTGTCAATAACAACAACAACAACAACAATAATAATAATAATAATAATAATAATAATAATAATAATAGTAATAATAATAAATATTTGGTCTGTGAAGAAAAGAAAAATCCTTGACCAACACCACAAAATCAAGGTCTATGGAAAAATATATATTTTTAAATATGTCCCCACACACAGACAGAGAGACACAGACACACACACACATACACACACACACACACATACATACACACACACAGGTCTCCTCAGCAACAAAGGTCCATTTTTGTTTCTTTTCCTGAAAGCACGAGTGGCAGGGAAGTAGAGTCCTCCTTGGATACCGGCAAGTCTTAAATCGCAGTGAGAAAAAGAAAGCGGGATCATCTGAAATAAAAAGAAAACAACAGACTGGTGAACTCTTGTGAACTCTTAATGAGGGCTTAGTCACTTATATCATATAGCGACAATAAGGCAACTAGTGGGTTGTACACACACACACCACACACACACCACACACACACACACACACACACACACACACACACACACACACACACACACACACACACACACACA
>JAOUQZ010000010.1:4947649-4962612 GCA_028564935.1 Neosilurus hyrtlii | reverse complement strand
TATATATATATATTTCATATAGATATAGAAATTATTTCAAAAAGTCAAATGCCCTAAATGTTTTTCACGAAGCTAACATTACTAAAGTGTGCTTGTAAAGAAATTCACATTCTTCTTTTTCTGTGCAAGTCAAAATAATCACAACAGATATTGCTTTCGCGTCGAAGTGAAGTGGAACAGAAATCCATTCATCCGACCATCTGCGACTGAAGATAGAAATCTGAACAATTGGTGTATTAAATCACTTAAGTAATTCATGGTATCTTGAGGGACCATGTAGCACATAATTTACACATTATTAGCAGTTTTCTACACAACCTTATCAGTGTGAAATGAAGCTTGTGAGTTTATGAGGTGATAAGAAAGCGATCTTCTTGTATCTCCTGTGTGTTGGTGTCTATGTGGCTCCCAGAGGCCCCTCTTACACAAAAATACACAAAAACCTAAAAACTTATTATTTGTGTCATTAATTAAAGATGGTCTTTATGAATGATAAGGGTGTAGTACAGTTAACTGGCATATTTCAAAACACAGCAGTTTTTAAAAACAAACCAAGTGTTCTGTTGTGCAGCAGCAAAACATGAATGTACTCATAGTAAACAAATTCTAAAGATCCTACAGCCAATTTAATATGAATGAAAATGTTTACAAAATGATGCTATCGTGTAGTATATATATATATTTGTGTTTATTCAAGGTAATTGGTTTATTTGTTTATGCATTTACTCATTTATTAGAGGCTACTGGAGTGTGTCTCTATGACTTTAAGTATCCATATAGCCTACTTTATAATGCCTGTTATGGGGTTATCTTTAAAGAAGTATATGAGGTTTGAGACCTCACATAGCAAATGCTACCAATTAACCTCACAACTAAGGCTTTACTACTGTATTTTATCATTTTATTGACATGCACTATTTTACTCTATCCATGAACCACAGATTGCCTTAATGAGCCATTAGGCTACTGGTGTAGTAATAATAAAACATTTCTGTACGAGTATCAGGGTCATAGGGAATATTTACTTTTTTACACATAATGTTTGTTAATGTTAAGTTGTATACAGTAAACCAAGATTTCATTTGATCAGTATTTGCTTTCTGGAAAATTTGTTGTGAGGGATGTATATTTATTACTATGCTCAATTCTGGGAATTCTTAAATAAAAAATTCTGAGTTAGGGTTAATCCTGGAACAGAAAAGGGGGGAAAAGTTTACAGCCCGCCTCCTACTTCACCTCACATCACCTGACAACGGTATTCATGGGCTCCTTTCTAGCTTTGGACTCCTAAATCTTTACAGCTTCCCCATTACACCCTCCAAGAGTGTTACTTATTTGTAGTCTAACACCATGCTCACCTGTAAAACGGTATATGAGGGAATAGTGCTAGGAAGTCTTGTGTAAACAACAACCAGAATTTCTGTAAGCTAATAAGTTTATACACAAAGTGAACACCTATGAAATAAGCAAAGCTGCTTTATTGTATAAATGAGGAACTCTGCATAATAGCTTTTTGATGTACAGTATGTAGGTGTATGAAGATGTATCCACATGTGCTCTCCAACCAGAACTCTTCCTAATTTTACTAACTATCTCACCAGTGCTCAGCCTCATTTCACTATGTATCTCTGCCAAGCTCCTAATTTAACTCCTGGCTGTTTGCACTCGGTAGTCAGGAAGTGCTATGCTTGCTTGGAGAAACAAGTTGGCGTCCCAGAGTCGGTGCTGGAACCACCATACAATATTAATGTGTTGCTAGGATGTACAACTACTGTATGATAGTTGCTTGTTCTTAATTGGTTAACATTTTTTAATGGACTCTTTGATGTTGATTTAGAGCTCCTACAATTTGGAGACAGACTGAAGTCAGGATTTGATTAGAGTCATAAAAACAGAATTTTAATTTATGAACGAATAATTAATAATCCACCATACTGAGACATAAAGTTTTACCACCATCATAACACTTTTATAAAAGGCTTTTCATATACTACTACTACTACTACTACTACTACTACTAATAATAATAATAATAATAATAATAACAATAACAATAATAACAATAATAACAATAATAATAATAGAAGTAGTAGTAATTGTGGTGTTTTTTCCTCCATTATTCCCAGTCCAGATTAAGCTATAGGTTGAGGCTGTGAGTCAGAGTTTCCTTGTAAGTGAAAGATGAAGGCAGGTATATCACACTACAGTCAGGTTGCGTGTCCAAAGGTGCAGTGTTGCCCAACATTCAAGTATTATCCATCACTGGGTCAAAGCACAAGGCGTCCTTGAACGCAGCAGCCTGTCTCCTGGTGAAAGATTTTCTGAAAAGCTAACAGCAGAAGCCAGGCTGTCTGATGACATGCAGGCCGCACCCTGCTGTGTCCACTCCAGGAGGAACCCACGAACGCTGATAACACTGACAGGGGTGCATGTGTGTAGGTGTGTTCATGTGTCCGAGAGAGAGAGAGATAGCTAAAGTGTGTGTGTGTGTGTGTGTGTGTGTGTGTGTGTGTGTGTGTGTGTGTACAGAGATTAGATCCGGTACACGGCTACAGTTGACTTCATGAGAGATCAAGAAACGTAGGTCAGGAACTCAGGCTACATTACGAAATGAGGAAAATGAATACAACATTCACATTTAATAAAGGCAAAATAATTCTAATCTGGAATATTTGAGCACTTAGTCACTTTGAGGAAATAGGGTCTTTTTTTGAAACCAGCATTTGTTTCTTGCACTAGAGTTTAGTACTAGTTATTGACAAAGTTATGAGTGACGAATTAAAGGCAAATATGCAGTGAATTGTCTTGTGGCAGCGAATGCATGAGACTCATACTACACACACATTTACATAACATAATATCTATGTGTGTGCGTGTGTGGTTGAATCTATGTGCATGCGTTAACATGCTGGCATGCTGTTAATAGCGTATCTTATCTAACAGGTTAGACTTATATCAATATATCATCGGTTCAGCGTGGCGTTAGGACACCTTCAAGATCAAGCCCATTAGTGACTAAACCAGCTTAAGCTCTGGGTGTATATATTTGTTTTTGGCCTGTTTTTTCCAAAGTGCAAACAAGATTTGATTAGATTTACCACAAAACCTGACCTGGTGTTTGTGGAGCCTTCAAAATATTTAGAGTACAATTTCTATATATAATGGGCGGCCTGGTGGTGCAGTGCTTAGCACTGTCACCTTACCCTAACCAGGTTCCTGATGGTATTGTGTGGAGTTTGCATGTTCTTCTCGTGCTCCCATGGGTTTCCTCCAGGTGCTCCGGTTTCTTCCCACAGTCCAAAGACATGCAGATTAGGTCAGCTGGCTACTCTAAATTGCACATAGGTGTGAACATGAGTATAAATGGCTGTCTGTCTCTGTGTTGGCTCTGCAATAGAATGGTTACCTTGACTGAACCAATGCGAAGGCATTTTTCAAAGTGACATGAACTCATTGGAACAGGTTGTCCAGTGCAAGTGAACAATGTTTTCCTCAATTTTTTTGGTGCAGCTGTACGCTTAATGTTGATAATGTTGGACTAATATGTTGGTTGAATAGTCTTTACACCCTGACAGCAAACATCAATAATATGAGATCTGGAAAAAGGTAAAAAAAATAAAAATAAATGTGACCCAGTCTGGCAAAAATTCAAAATTGAGTTAGATATACCATTTAAAAGAGGAGACTCTAAGCTTTAAAATGGTATGGCTAACTCAATTTTGAATTTTTGGTCACAGTGACTCATTTTGCCAGACTGGGTCACAAATGTG
This sequence comes from Neosilurus hyrtlii, assembly GCA_028564935.1. NCBI lineage: Eukaryota > Metazoa > Chordata > Actinopteri > Siluriformes > Plotosidae > Neosilurus > Neosilurus hyrtlii. Next base: position 4,958,842 of record JAOUQZ010000010.1, on the reverse strand, counting down.
TTTTAATCTGTGGCCACTCTAATGGCTTTACAAGAGCCACAGAAGGCCGGGGATGGTTTAAGCCGGATCCCTGAAGAGATGCTACATTCAAATTTTGCCAGCTTGTCAGATTGCCAACCCCAGCTTGTAATGCTATATTTGTCTCAACAACGTAACTCTCAAATGCTTTCAAATTCAGGTTATGTTAAATTTACAAAGATGTAAATGAACATAGAATATATTGAAGCACAGTATATGGATCTTTGGATTGTCTTTTTGGCCAAGACAGGCAATACGGTGGCATTGTGGTTAGCACTGGGGCCTCACAGTAAGAAGTTCTTGGGTTAGCTTCCCAGGCTTAGGTGTCTCTGTGTTCTATGTTTTCCCTGTGTTTGTGTGGGCTTCCTCCGTGCACTGTGATTTTCTCCCACAGTCCAAAAACATACATATTAGGCTAACTTGCTGTTCCAAATTGACCCTGGGTGTGAGTGTGAATGTGAGTGGTTGTGTGTTGCCCTGCGATGGTCTGGCAAGCTGTTCTGGGGTCGTACCCCGCCTTCACCCTGGAGATGGCTGAGATGTGCACCAGCCCATAGTAGACTCTAGTAGTATTGAGTGGTTTGGCAAATGAGTGAGTGAGTGAGTGAGAAAATGGTCAAAGACAAGAAAGAAACCATTGTTTATCAGGACAGTCATCTAGAAATACAGTATGATTTAAACATTGCACTTTATTTACTCACACATACATTAAATATTGCTCTGAGTGGTTTGATTAATTTTTAATCAGAATGATGAAGTTAATAATTGAGGCGCAAGGCCTTGCCCTTCCAGGAACAAAAAGGCTTTTTTGTGTGTTGTATTATTAATGTGTGTCATATGTAAATATTAATACAACATGTGTTCGTGGGATCCTGATTATCACTGGAAACTGATACTTTAATGTGGAGGCATGTACAGTAGAAGTCAAAAGTACAAAAGTCTTTACTCAAATAAAAGTGTAATTACTCAACTAAATAAACACTTTGCTAAAGTTTGCAGTAGATTCAAATTCTCCATGTAAGATGAAGTAGAAAAGTATAAACTCTCACAGTAATTTTTACTTTTTAATGATTTATGCATGAAAATGTTTAATAAGTGATCACAAAAAGAGACGTATCTTAAATCTCACACTCAGTTTTGTTATTGAAGATAAATTAATTAAGGCAGTTTACACTTAGTAACAGCTTTATTATTTAAATCTCTCATTAACTTGAATGATAAAATGGAGGATACAAATTGACGTGAAGTGAAGCCACCAATCAAAATTTCACTGTTTTCATAATTAGTGAGAAATAAACTATCTAATCTATCAATCTAATTAAATGCTAATAGCTATCTTTTTAAAAAAAAAGTTTTTATAAATACAAAATGTACATAAAATCAAATAGATTACAGTAATGGGTGTTAGCTCATATCCTTACTGTCAGATGCTAAGATATAGATAAATGATGGATGGGTGGAGAAGTGTAGTGATATAGTAGAGTGACTTTGGAAGTGAGGTGAGTAGAAAGTTACGATATTCTTTTTTCAGGGGAGCTTTAGGTAAAAACAAAAATTTTTATAAATGGGCTCCGTCCATCCGTATGTATGGCGTATGTTAGTGTGATAGCTTTGGAAAGAAATGACATAGGATTATCAAATTTCATGGCTTACCCCTGAGAGGCGAATAGGCTTGGATTGTATGTATCAGAGTCACAAGATCACTTTTTTCAATATTCGGCTTGTTGATTATTGAGATATTCACTTTACTGCCCATTACTAAAGTTAGTTTTCACATTACAGGAGTGAAGACGAGGACAAAGGACAAATACAGGGTGGTGTACAGTGACCATCAGCGGCTGGAGCTTGAGAAGGAATTCCACTTCAGCCGCTACATCACTATCAGGCGAAAGGCTGAGCTTGCCGTAACTCTCAACCTCTCAGAACGCCAGGTGGGTGAGACTTCACCACTGACTAAAAGTGGAGGAAGATTTTTATTGATAAACTCGAGCTGTAGATGTAACATTGTCTACTCTGGCATTAAAACTCATAAATTTGTTTGCTGCTGCATTGAATACCTTAATCTAAAGGGGAAAAGTGACATGTAAACAACCATGAAATGTACAATTCAGTATTTTCAAAAATGCAGGTTACCTGGGGCAGATTTCATGGTTATACTTTGTCCTTATCCTTAATTTTGAAACGATGGTCTTTATATAGCTGTGGTAGGTTCTGTTTGTTTTTAAATGATAACAATGAAATACACATATTTATTATATATAGTTTTATTTATTTACTCTTATGAATGTTAGTTAGGGACAAATAGAAAACTCTAAAACAAGAAAAGCATCTTTAATGTATTACTGTTTTTTCACAAGTAACAAAACAAAAAACAAAACAAAAAGCCAGAATTGTATCCAACCAAACATGGACTACAATGAAGAGTAATGTGTATGGGTTTTATATTTATTTATTTGTTTGTTTGTTTGTTTGTTTGTTTTGTTTTGTTTTTTTGGGGTTTTTTTTTTGGGGGGGGTTGTTTTATTGTAGTTTTTGAAGTTTTAGTCCACACAGAGCATTATGAATTTATTTTACTGTTAGTTTAAAGGGACAAACACATTTAATTTGATTACACTTTTGGCTAATGCTTTAAAGTATTTAAATTAAGTTTAAATGTTTTTTATACTATTTGTTAGTTCCACGGTCATAGAAAAATATTTACCGACCTCCTAAACATAAACCAGTCTTTACTACTATATTTTATAGTCCAATATTTTATAATTTCATTTTGAAATACTGCTTTTTGCAGCAGATTAAGTGAAAACAGGATGTTTTGTCCTAGCTACGCCTGTTAACAGGAACTTCATTTCGGTTCCTCATGATATTTTTTGTTGAACAGGTAAAGATCTGGTTTCAGAACAGACGTGCCAAAGAGCGGAAGATGAACAGGAGAAAGATCCAGCAATCACAGCAGGCCTCCACCACTACAGCAACTCCACCAGTCGCTGATATCCACGCGAACGCTACTATAGTTGCAAGCACCAGTGGCAGCTTGTTGACAGACACGTTATCTACGGCTATTAAGGAAGAATACTAAAAACTGCTGATAGCGGAGGAGGAACATGCAATGTGGACGTTCAACTAAAGAAACCAAACGTTTACACTACAGTTTAAGTAAAACACACATGGAAATTTACGACACAACAAATAGAAAATGAAGCACAGTATTTTAATTGCTTTTCAGGTATAGCAGAAATCGTCGTCATGATTAAGGAGAAGCATATGCTTCCAGGATATGCAGCTATTTTAAAGCGTTATTGATTATGAACCTTTTTAGACAGTATGTCTATATTTGAAATGTTGTTTGAACTGTATGTGTGAAGTGTTTTGTACTGGGTGCCATACCAATGAGTCTATTTGGAACAAGTAAATAAAGTATAAATATGACACAATAATCTTCATATGCAGAATAAAAATGAAATATTGTAAAACTTCAAAATTTTGTCATTGTTAAAAAATGAATGTAAAATGCATAGTAAAGGAACTGTCACACGTTTTACGGCTGTATATACATTCTCATTTGGTGATACCACAGTGATGCATAAATGTAAGCTGTCATGTGAAAAAACTTGGCTGCTGAACACCTGCCGTGCGGATAATGAGGTTATGGAGGAACGTTCCTTCAGTAAAAGCAGTTACTTTGACCTGTAGATGGTAAAGTGCTGGGTGTGGCATGGCCAAAGTTGCTTGCATCGCTTCATAGTCAGATGATTCATCTCAATTATAGATACAAGGTACGTGATCATTTTCCACATTTGGCTCCGTACAAAATCAACCTTTGCTTTGTAAATACACGACTGAGTTTTTTAATGATACATACTCTTTGTTGTGTGTGTCTTAGATTATAAAGTGTACAGAGATAAAATGTGAACATGAGACCAAATTGTCTATTTTGTTTTTTAAGACAAAAAGGCAGGGATGTGAATTTTATTTTTAGTTTTTCTGTTGTATTAAAAAAAAATTAAGCTACTCAAGAAAATTATACACCAAAACATGAAAATATGACTGTTAAACCTAGTATTTTTGGAACATGATTTAATATGCAGTAAATACACCAAATAAATATACCAAATATTATTCTTTTATAGGTCTGATGTGGTATTTATTTGTATGTTTCTTTCAAACACAAGCAAAGTCATGTGGGGTGGCAGCTCCCTGTTTAGTACTAGAGCTTGGATGTTTCCCATTTGCTTGTGTGGGTCCTCCGGGTACTCCGATTACTTTCCACAGTCCATATTACATACCCGTAGGTCTGAATATGAGTGTAAAGTTTGTGTGTGTTAACCCTGCAATACCCTGGTGACTTGTTCAGGGTGTACCCTGCTTCTCCGCCAAAGTCAGCTGGGATTGTTTCCAGCTTCCCTTTCAACCCTGATGGATAAGCAGTACAGGCAATGGATAAATGGATGAGCATATTAAGACATATAAAAAAAAAGTGTCTTCACACTTGCAAATTTATGACAATTGACTCTAAAAAATTTTGAGACAGAGTCCAGGTATACTTGGAAGAGGCTGCAAGCCCACTGCAGGTCTAAAAAGGAAAATGTAATATTTTAACTTAATTTAAAACTTGAACATAAAAAGTGTAAAAAAATTATTAATGAGAACTAAACTGGTCAAGTGATGTAAGGTCAGTCATAGATCACCTCAAATAACTCAAGAACAATATTCTCTTTAATGACTGAGCAAAATGATTAATAAACAACAACAAGGCTGACCTACATACAGTACATAAGAGCTCAGAGCTGATACTGTGTGTTACACAGGTTATATAATACAGTACGACCTTAGAGAAAAGTCATATGAACTAGAGGTGTGACCTTTGAAAAATAAGGGGGGCTAGGTTAGATTCAATTACTTTTTGGGGCCATCAATTGAGAAAGGGCAAAAATAATAATCATTATAAAATAAAAAGCATTCCAAAAGAAAGAAAAGTGGTTTGGGTCATTTCCGATGTTCCAGTGAGAAGATATCTTACTGCCTCAGTATACAACAACAAGGACAATGACATCCTATACAAGTGTGTACTTTCAACTTGATGGCAAAGGATTGGGGAAGAAGCACATATGGGTGTGATGAGTAACAATATGCTAATGTGTTCTATTCTCATGACTCAGGGGTTACACTTTCATACTGGTTTGAGTTCCTTCTTTCCAGTACATTTCAATACCAACAACAGTACCATTAGTTAAGCTGACAGAAAGAACTTAACTTTTTTGACCCAAGCTGTCAAATCCCATGTTTTCTAACATTATAACCTGAAATTACTGCACGTTCATGTGTCATCTTTTGACAGGACAGGGTTGGCAATTTGTTTCATTAATTTGTTAATAGACAAGGGGATGATAAATGTCAGTCTGATGTCTTTTCCCATCATGCTAGATGTTATTTCATGCATCTATCTGGCAACATGTGAAAGTGAGGGTGCTCTTTTTGAACTATTTTTAATTTTTATTTATTTATTTTTTTGACAGAAAAGGTGATGGACATTGATCATTTTTATAAGATGAAAAATAAACCTTTTGGACAGATTGTCCTAATAATGGTCTTTTATACAACAGTAGATAATTTCAGGAATATTACCTTGCACAGGGGTATTCTGCCTCCATGTATGACCTTACAAATTTGTCAGAAATTCAACTGGAAGACCGACACGTAAAAAAAAAAACATTAAAAACAACAATCCTCAAAAACCATCTGAAACTCTGACAAACATTTTTCTAGATACACTGCTCAAAAAAAAAATTAAAAAAATAGAGGAACACTTTTTAATCAGAGTATAGCATTAAGTCAGTTCAACTTCTAGGATATTAATCTGGTCAGTTATGTAGCAGAGGATTTTGTTAATCAGTTTTACCTGCTTGGACCAACAGGTGAACTACAGGGGCAACAATGAGACAAAACCCAAAACAGGAATAGTTTTCCAGGTGACATTTTTCCCTCCTCATTTTTTCTGCCTGATTTTTCACTCAGTTTGCATTTGGATAGGATCAGTGTCACTACTGCTAGCATGGTACGGTATCTGACAGAGTTTGTACAGATAGTCGGCAGTGGTTAAGATGATGGGTTACTGATCCGAAGGTCAGTGGTTCAATCCTCACTATCACCACTGCTGGGCCCTTAAGCAAGGCTCTTAACCCGCAATTGCTCAGTTGTAAAAAAAAAAAATTATAATCTGGATAAGAGCGGCTGCCAAATGCCGTAAATGTAATAGTCCAACTGATCCAGGACCGCACATTAATTCATGCCATTGCCAGAAGGTGTGCAGTGTCTCCCAGCACAGTCGCAGGAGCATGGAGGAGATTCCAGGAGACAGACAGTTACTCTAAGAGAGTTGGACATTGCCACAGAAGGTCCAATACCGGTCCTCAGCAGGACCGGTATCCGCTCCTTTGCGCAAGTCGAGACAGGATAAATACTGCCACAGTCCTACAAAATGACCTCCAGCAGGCCACTGGTGTGAATGTCTCTGTCAAACAATCTTCTGATGTCAAACAATCAGTAACAGACTTTATGAGGGTGGCGTGAGGGCCTGGCGTCCTGCAGTGTGCCCTGTGCTCATTGCTCAGCACCATGAAATTCAATTGGCATTTGCCATTGAATACCAGAACTGGCAGGTCCACCACTGGTGCGTTGTACTTTTCACAAATGAGAGTCATGCAGCCGACGTGAAGAGGTCCGGAGAAAGCATGAAGAATGTTATGCTGCCTGCAACATCATACAGCATGACTGGTTTAGTGGTGGGTCAGTGATGGTCTGAGGAGGCATACCACTGGAAGGACCCACAGACCTCTACAAACTAGACAATGGCACCCTGACTGCTATTAGGTATCGGAATGAAATCCTTGGCTCTACTATCATGCCCTACACTGGTGCACTGGGTCCTGTGTTCCTCCTGGTGCACGACAATGTCTCGCCTCATGTGGTGAGAGTATGCAGGCAGTGCATGGAGGATGAAGAAATTGATACCACTGACTGTCCCCCACGCTCACCTGATCTAAATCCAATAAAACACCATTGGAACATTATCTTTCGGTTCATTCGACGCCTTCGGTTGCACCACAGACCGTCCAGGATCGCAGTGATGCCCTGGTTTAGATCGTAGAGGAGTTTCCCCAGGACATCATCCACCATCTCTTTAGGAGCATGCCCTGATGTTGTCAGGCATGCATACAAGAATATGGTTGCTGTACAAACTACTGAGTACCATTTTGACACGCTGTATTGAAATTTTGGTATAATAGACTAGCCTGAGCACTTCGATTTTTGGGGTGTCATTGAATTTTAGCCCTTTGTAGGTTGATCATTTTAATTTTCATCAAATGACGTGGCATCCTTTTGTTCCTAACATATCACCCAGTCTATATCAAAAAAGGATATCCAGCATGATTTTACTTCCCATTGAAATCTGATGTGTTTTCAAAGTGTTCCTCTAATGTTTTGAACAGAGTAAATATACTATAGTAATGGACTACATAATGCAGGTAAAACAAGAACTCTGCAAATAATAATATTTAATTTATGTGTTACTACATTTGAATTGGACCAACGAAACATTTTAGCATATAATCAGGTGTCCACATAATTTTGAATATATGGAGTACATCTTATGAAGTATGGTAGTGTTATGAATTTGATATAATTAGCTATTTGATGGTTAATAACAAAAAAGAAATCCATTGCTATAGCTTCACATGAATGTGATAGTAAATAGTTTTTTTTAGGGAATAAAGAAAATATTACCAGTTTGCTCAGCTAATTGCTGACCGTGGTCTGTGAGACCAAGGAATAGCCTAATTTTGTATAAGATTCCTTTATATGTAACATATAATACTTTTACAGTAATCATAAAATTTCAGATATTGTTCACATACTGCAATTCCGGGATATGTACAGGTAAAATGCACATTCACACTCATACTTGTGATCATCTGAGTAATGTACATCTCACATACTGTGTATCAGAGCTGTGCATTGCTAATAATGTGCACTTGATTCATCTGCATCAAACCTTATTACTTGTGTGTGCACCTTCAAACTGCTCGTTGTACCTGCCTTCTTTTTCCACACCGATATGAAATGGCTGTTTACAGGAACAAAACAGAAAGACTTAGTTTGATGTTTGGTAATGCATCAAACATTAACCATGCGGAAGCTGTAAAGAGCTGCTCTGGATGAGGTGATAATGGGCAGTAAAGATAATGTACCTCTGCATTCTGGCACTTTTGACCTTAGACCCTATTTTCTAGGACTGTCAGTCACTTTAAAGAATTAAAGATAAATTTAAACGTTCGGAATACTTTAGAAAAGAAGAATATGATTTCTTTCGAAAAAGTTAGTTATGATGCTTAAAAAGTATTTTATTACTTTAATATTATAGGTAGGATACTATAGCAGGAGGAGCGAATACTTTCTGCTACAGTAACTTTACGCATATTATTTTTCATGCATTAACATATACTCTCATATCCAACAGCTCAGAGACTCGTGAATTCTGATGGCACATCTCCGTATGATTTGTTTTATCTCATAACCATCATGACATGTTAACCTGCTCTCTGTCCTCCATGACCTTAGTTTACCTTCCAAAAAGAAAGCCTGTCCTTGGTCATTATCTTCTCTGTGGTTTGTTATCAGTAGTAAAATCACTGATACATATTCATCCTGTGTTATTCTGTTTTGTTTGTTGGCATTTTTACCCGGAAACAAGAATATTCATGAGTCTACATCGAGCTGTAAATCGTGTGGTAGGTTTCAGGAAAGAGCTGTTCTTCCATTGACGAATCGACTGTTCACCCCATGGGAATGTACAAAGTGCCAAATCTGTGATCGTTGCTTCAGTTTCTTATTAGAATATTACAAAAGGTGGATTATTTATTAAAAATGGAGAGGTTAAAAGCCATCCTAGCCAGGGGCAATTTCGAATAGCCAATTAACCTAATGTGTTTGACTTTGGAATGTGGAAGAAAACCAGTGTACATAAAAGAAACCCACACAAAGAGGTGGAAAACATGCAAACTCTATACTGAGTCTGGGACTCAAACCCAGGACCTTCTTGCTGTGAGGTGCACATAACCACCACGCCACCGTGCCGCCCAGCTTTCAGTTAAGCATTGATAGAACCTTTGCTCCAGTACCAACAAAGGTTAACAGAGTTCCATACAATTAGCAATACAAGTCGTAACCTCACTTTTAAGCGTGCTTCGACATCCAGTTGCTTGTCAGCCAAGTTATAGCAACATATACACAAATATAGGCTCATACTCAGAATTTATAAGAATGGCCAAGAAACCTGTCTTTTGTTTGTTAGCTGCATCGTGTTAGCTAGCATCCAAAGTAATGACTTACCTGAATCATCACTGTGCAAGCATACCAGTTTTTCACCAAACTTGGTGGGGACACTACCCTACCTGAGTCCCAGAGATTAATTGATTTGGGAATGTCAAGGTCAAAGGATAAGGACATAACAAGGTCAAAAAGTTCTGGAAATATAGTGATAGTCCAGAGTGACATGTTATCATGGAAGACTAATAGAAAACTAAAATAGACTTTTAAATAAGACAATTGCCTTTGACCTTGACTGACATTGAAAGGTCAAACCCTGCCATTGAAATTCTTCAAACAAGATTTTTTAAAGCTAATTTGGTCCTCTCCATATCCTATAGAACATATCGTAAGATGATCACATGGGTAATTGAAACCAAAGCCTATAGGTCCTTCTTGCAACATTATCCATGCTGTGTGGCGGCGGTACCTTGCATTCTATGAGTGCCCACTATTTATTGATATTAAATCATGTTCTGCTTATTTTTCTGTTTGTTGTTTTATGAATTAGAAACACATGTCCAATAAACCATTGAACCTTTAACCTTTGTTACTTAAATAGGAACTGAGTCATGTGAAAAGTTATGAATTTCCAAGGCTGTTATCTGATGTAGAGCTCCCAGCACAGGGGAATATGGAGACCTTAGGTGTACCTTTATCACACATTTTTTTTTATTTAAAGAAATATAAAAAATATTGAATTAGGGCAGCAGTAGAATAAAACATCAGTTAATTCAAAAGTAATGACTGAAATGATCGGTCTGCATCCACAACATAAGTTCAACACAAACATGACAGAAGTGCAGTCCACCCAAAGTCCTAGTTGTGAATTGTACAAACTCGTATTACTTTTCAACCATTACCTACACATTTCCCAAAACTGCAAATTCAAGCTTCTGAACAGTCCTGAGTCACGTGCAGTCCTGTGCACCACGATTGGTCCATGATTGGTTCGTGGAAATCAGCACTCAGTGTGTGCACTAGAGGGCACCCTGTGCCACCCGCTTGAACAGAGCCTGTCTCTGCTGCGCTGTCATGTTCTCACAGCTCTCCAGAAGATTGGCCACGATCAGTGTCTGCTGAATGGTTTTAGCCTTTACCCACACCCTGCCGTTCAAACCCACCACCATCTCGAAGGGGAAGATCTTCTCGAGATCTTTCACTATCTCATTCTGTGGTGAGAGGAGGCTGTAGGGAAAGGAGAGCAAATAAAACCCTGAGAGAGTGATTCTGTCCATCAGTTAGAGTACAATTTAAAAGGTTTGCAATAGAAGCAACTGATATAAACATATAAACAGTGGCTCGATATTAGAGTTAAAAAAAGATAGAAAATTATACAGGCATTAGTCTTGTTTATAAGAGAATTTTGTTTTTCCTCTTTACATTTCAAATCCTGCCATTAATACAAAAGAAGGCAAAGAAGGGGACAGAATGAACTGGGATATTAAAAAAAAAAACATTTTATCTTACAAACACAACAAAAAAAAGCAATATTATCAGAACTTTCTTTACAGCTGCATTTTTTCATCTTAAAGTAAATTATTCAGTGGAATTATCATGTTTTATTCAGTCACCATGTAGGTAATCAATGTACCGTAATGTGCTAACAGTCACATCAGTCTCATGTCTGTGTAAACACAGCAAACACAAAACGACCCTTGAAGAACATACATCATTTCCTACATAGACACCAGGATTAACTGGGGTGTAAATGTGGAATTGGTCATACATTCATCTATATCACACTCTAAACCCAAATAAACTGAAAACAAATGCTATAAAAAATTTATAAATTTTATTTTATATATATAT
>JAOUQZ010000010.1:4912346-4944925 GCA_028564935.1 Neosilurus hyrtlii | reverse complement strand
TTTAGTCAAGCATTTTGTTAACAGGCTTTTATTAGGTAAAGGAGCAGATCTGGGGGTTCTCAGGCATAGAGAGTTCTAGTAAATTGTGGCGTTGGGATGCTGTCGCTCCCTCACTCTACATGCTCACCCAGGTCCGTTGACAGTGGAATGATTGCCCAACGTTACAGGGTGCCCTCATGTCTGTCTTCCTTCTGGTTTCACTCTTTTTAGTTATGCTGCCATAGTTAGTCATGCAGCAGTCCCTGCTTGCACCCAGCACTAATAAACTCTTCTTTTACCATTACACTGCTATAAGAACACCTAACAAGGGATGTGTAGGGGGTTGTAGAGAAAAAGTTTTAGATTCCTCCCTAACTTAATTTTACTATGTAAAGCTGCTTTGTGACAATGTCAACTGTAAAAAGTGCTATACAAATAAAACTGACTTGACTTGGAATTGCAGCTTGGTGTGTACAGGTGCTGTGCTGCCCAGCCACAGACCAGCCAGCTGGTGCATTGTGATGGTACAGCTGACATGACAGTGTGATCTCGGATTGACACACTTACACTGTTGTTTGGTGCACAGTGGTGTAGACTGAACGTCCTCCTGATGGACATCAGAGCTGTCCCTGCTGGAGAGGACACCCTGAGATTTAAACTGCTCTGCTTCCTTCTCTTCTTCTCTCCTGTGGGAACATGTGCAGGCTGACTGGGAGATGCTGTCTGCTGCTGTGTTATTCTCGGTCTGTGTGCTCTGATCCACACAAGACCGAGTTTTTGTCCAGATGTCCTCTGGATGCGACTGATTCTGCTGTTTGTCTCCTAAAGCTGTCACAGCTGTTGGGTCGGTGGATGAGGTTTCAGTCTGACATGTCAGTTCAGGGCTTTTCTCTACAGTCTGGATGTATTCCTTGTCTAAAGCCTGTAGATCTGCACCTCTGTCGGCTTCGGAAGCCCCGATGGCCGACAGAAGACGAGACACAAGTTCAGCCTTCAGTCCTTTGGGGTCGAGTCCCCGGTCCCGCAGCTCGGCCCGCAGCTCGGACACTTTCAGCTTCCTCACGTCCTCCAACAACATGGCAGGGATTAAAATGCCTTTTAAAACGCACCACTGAAACCCCAGCAAGTAAAAAAACGACTACAAAACGCTTTCGAAGATGTTTAGCCGAGAAAATACATAAATAAACACAAAAACAAAACAACGCCGCAGCAGCTCGTGCGACTCCGGAAAAAAAAATTTTCAAGACAAAATTCCTGCTTGCTTATTGGTCAACCAGCTATAGACCACGCCCACCTCGGGCACACCCTTACACATTGTTTATGAATGTAATTTTTTTTTTTTTTTAAAAAGTATAATAAATCTAAAATAAAATTATGATACCTCTAAAATATAAATATAACACCCGTACGTATCAATTTTGTTTGACGTCACCACGTCGAATGGAAGGAGACGTCTAAATGGATAACCTCACTGACGTCACCGGTGACGCGGGATTTCCAACATGGCGACCCCCATAGATGACATGTTTTCACGGTGCGTTGATCCTGGTAAAACTGCAAACTGCGTGGAAGTGCGATTTATCGACAACGTTAAGGTGTGTTATCTTTAAGAAAATAGTTTAATTACAACATTTCTGACTTTTATTTCCGCAACGCGCTCTATTTTAGGTCAACATTTACCCAGTCCTGGATTCCATAGCAGGGCTCTCTGGTTACTTTTCTAATTATGACACAACATTTTTCTGTCAAAACGGCACCAGTCACATGCCATTCACCGATATTCTTATTAATATGGCAGTTTTATGCTTGTTCTGGCTTTGGATTCAGTCGATTAGAAAATAAAGCTTTTGATAGGCTGCTGGTTGCACTTCATAAAAAGGGTGGCACTTAGTATAGACGTCCCAAAGCAGGCCTGTGATACCCAGCATTAACTCTTAACACTCTTTCTGTGTTTCTCCTTCAGGGTAAAGGACTGTTCGCCAAGAGACCTTTCAAAAAGGGTGAAACCCTGTTTACTGAGCGGCCCCTTGTGTCGGCTCAGTTCTTGTGGAATGCCTTGTACAAGTATAAAGGTGGGTAGTGGTGTTATAATGTTCAGCACCTAACTAGTTGCCTCATGAAGTTCCATACATGCGTACAAACATTCAGATATTACACTATGATGGTTTTCCTCTTAACAGTTTCTTCCTTTTTTGTGATCGTATGTTTTGCAATTTTTGATACCTAGGTCTGGTCAATATGTAATACTGGTCTAAGGCTGATGCACTCGAGCGGTCATTCAGCTTAGAGTATTCAGTATTGAATTTCACCATCATTTTTGATTTTTTTCATTGATAATTATTAAGTGTTTTATATAAGTACACAACAGTGATGTATTAAAAGTAAAATGACACCATAATTTCTGAAATATTTATACATACACTAGGTTTTCCTTTACAGAATTTGGCAGACATTCTTATCCAGAGTGACTTACAATTGTCATTTTTATGTAACTGAGCAATTGAGGGTTAAGGGCCTTGCTCAAGGGCCCAACAGTGGTAATAGTGGGGATTGAACTGCAGACCTTCGGGTCAGTAACCCATCGCCTTAACCACTTAACCACCACTGCCCTATAATAAACACATTAATAATAGCCAATTTGATGAAGCTACTTCACAGCAGTTCTCTGACTCAGAGTTTTTCTACAGCTTCAGTTGCCTTACAATAGGGATTATTTTCAACAGTCTGAAGACACCTGTCAGAGGGCCCAGGTCAACCTGAGTTGTATGCCGTCAATTCCTCGCCTTTTCTGGTGATTTTTACAATCACTCCGTTGAATGTGGCAAGAGGAATTCCAAAGTTTTGTGCAATCTGACACTGACTGAGTCCACCCTCCTGGTGCTCGTGACATAAGTAGTTACTATAAAGAGCTCATATACTGTAATCTTAAATAAATATCTAGATTAGCAAGTATGATCAGTTGAGTTTCATAGTCTCTGTATTGGGTAAATAAATTTATTTATAATTTTTAAGTTTGAGTTCTAAACATCACTATATAATGTAGACATATCCAGAAGGTTAATACATACTCATGCCAGTGGGTATGAAAATATAATAACGGAATCCATGTGTTTGGTTTTCTTTTCTGTAGCATGTGAGTACTGTCTGCGTGCTCTGGAGACAGCAGAGGAAAATGCACGCAGGCTCAGTGCTCTTCCTGCACTCAGCCTGCCCCATCCTGAGCTATGTAAGGTTCGACCTGAGCAGCACCAAGCCTGCCCGCACTGCCAGGTACTGCATGCCTCACTCTCATTCATCCAAGTACAATCATCAAACAGTTCGCATCAACTATGATTACATTTACATTTTGACTTCTCTGTGAAGAGTTTCCGTCATTCAGGTCATTAAGGATGCCTGCAATGATCACCGTACCAACATGTCCTCAGATGTGGTCCCTTACAAATTAGGTCATACTTTTTAAAGAAGTTGCTACCAGTAAATATAACAAATACAGGAATTATATAATTCGGCAGGCTGTAATGTGTTTAATTTTGAGTACCATGTAAAAATACATTAAAACATATGCATAATATATGTAGTACTTGCAAAACAACAAAGATTTAAAACCCTGTAAAAGTACTAGTTGGTGGATTATTAAGGCAGCCTTATTAGTATTTTCTTCATGCAAGATAATGCAATCTTACGCATTTCTGCTCAGCAGTGTTGGCTCAGTGGTTAAGACTTTGGCTTACTGGTCCAAAGGTAAGAGGTTCAAGCCCCAGTACCACCAGGTTCCCGCCCTTGAGCAAGGCACTCTGGATGAAGGCTTCTACCATATGCTATAAATGTAAATTAGAACCTAATTCCTGCTAACATCTACTTGTGAACAATGGTAGTGAACACAACTTTGCATTTTCAGCATACAACCCTTCACGGTTTTGAAAGCGAAATAAGTCAACTTCGTAACGAAGCATATTGCTCACACACCAGTTAAAAAAAAAGACTAATATCACATCATGATGTGAATGTCTTTTTATAACAAGACAGTGTGGTATTATGTTTCTCAAAGCGAAAAGGTTCTGGGTTCGAATTCTTTCTCCATCTTTGTGGAGTCTGCATGTTCTCCCGTGCTTCCACGTGTTTCCTTCGTGGGTAATCCGTTCTCCTCCCACAGTGTAACGTCATGCATGTTAAGTCAACTGACTACTCTAGATTGCCCATAAGTGTGAATGTGTGTATAAATGGTTGTTTGTGTCTGTGTTAGTACTGTGATAAACTGGTGACCGATTCAGGGTGTACCGTTGTATCAGCTGTGATTGGCCCGTTTCCCACAGGGCCTGATTATTAAGCTGTTCTGTTCAGTTTTTCAAGATTGTCACACTACAGCTAATCACGTATCTACATATTCACATACTCATCATGCCTCTCCATTGCAACCGACTGTGTGTAATTTACCATATTAATTACAGGACATTAGAAATGGCAAGATACCAAACTGGTTCTCTTTGGTCATCACTGAGTAATGTTTGCTATCTCCTGTAGGTGATGTACTGTAGCAGTGAATGTAGACAGGCTGCATGGGATCAATATCATCAGGTCCTCTGTCTGGGCCCTTCACTTCATGACCCAGATCATCCAGTCAACAAGTTGCAGGACGCATGGAGGTAAGACACTATAGACTGCTGTGTATCTGCAATCATCTCGTCCAGGAAGGTATTCTGTTGGTCACTGTTGTTTTTGGGTGTTCGTGCCATGAGCAATGATGAAGCTTGAATGGTTGTCCCGTGTCCATACCACCACAGTAAACCCAAAATGATTGCCATGTCACCTATTTAAAAAACAAAAACAAACAAACAAACAAAAAAAACTTACAGATTTATTATTATTATTAATGAAATTGACATCCAAAAAACAGTGGCTCTTCCACCCCCACTTAGACTCACACAGAATAATCACACACTCTATCTCCAGTAGACAGACAGACTTTTTCCAATCAGAACAACAGACATTATTGGGAACACGGAACATAAACTTGTTAAAACGGATAATTAATTAACAAGATGGGTGATACAAATGAAAGTGGAAATCAGCAGGTGAAAGGCGTTGAAAAGAAAACCCAGTATTAACCTTTCATGCTTTCGTTCCAGACCATAGTCAGGAAAAGAAGGCGAGATTTGTTTATGCGCATCCTCCGGGGCTGAAGTTGATTCTGCCCTTAAAGGAGCTGCGCTACTCTTATAGACAGATATGGATCTATCAGGAAGTCCCTAAATCTGTATATTAAAAATACCTTGTTCCTCCATTAATTAAAAACATATTAATTAGTTTGTGTGTGTATATATGTATGATTTAATATTTTTTTCAACAAATGAAAAAAATATTAAATCAAAGTATCACATCCAGAGTAAACAAGCATGGCATAATGTAGTATGTAAAATTAAAATGTAAATACTTTGAAATCTATTTGTGTGTATGTGATTTAGGAGTGCACACTATCCTCCTGAAACCTCCAGCATTATGCTAATGGCCAAAATGGTGGCTGTCGTCAAGCAGGTATTTGTCTTTCTCTCTAAAAGCAAAGTCAGAGTAGCGTCTCAGATTGTGGAAGTGTTTGGAGAAGAGGGTTTTTGCTGCATGCAGAAAATGGCTTTTGCTAGATGATGAATCCATTTGCTGACTTTGAATTTTTATTTCTAGACATGCTTTGGTTGATGTTTTTTTGTGTGTGTGTGTGTGTGTGTGTGTGTGTGTGTGTTCACTGTTTATTAGGCTCAAGACAAGGGGCGCTGGCAGAGGCTGTATTCCCACTTTTGCAGTCGTGCCGCCAACGAGCAGGAAGAAATAGCGCACAAACTGCTAGGAGAAAAGTTCCAGGTATAAATAAATAGCCTGATCGTGTGTGTGTGGGTGTGACTTTTAATATGATTCCCCTTTTTTATCTTCCCAGGGCCAACTGGCTTTGCTGCGTAACCTTTTTACTACTGCAGTCTATGACAATCACCTCAGTCAGGTCAGTATATGGACGACTCTTATTCGCATCAGTAAACCTGTAACAATATTAACAGTGTAAATGTTCTAAACTGGTGACAGCATAATATACAGAAACCTAGAACATTCAACAGTGTAATAAGTGTAAAATGATGTAGACAATAAAGTATGCTGATTATAAGGGGTTGTAACAATACCAGCGTAACAGTGTAATAAACGGCTCTAATGTTAATACCGGTCGAAAGACTCTTAAAACTCTAAGTGTAATACCACTGATTGCATTAACAATGAAGTGTGCGTGATAATTAATGAACATTTTATTGGTCCTGTACTTGGCAGTGGTTCACTCCAGATGGTTTTCGCTCTCTTTTCGCTCTTGTCGGGACCAATGGCCAGGGCATCGGCACCAGGTTAGAACTGTATTGTTCTGTTTCTTCTGTCTTATGATTTTCTTTTGAGAAGCAAAAGGAATTCTGACCTTTTATCTACCACACTGTGGCCATCCTGCTCCTGAAAATTGAATCCTGACTTTCTATGATATTCTGTGGTAGGATATGGGAACTAGTTATAGTGTTCGTTATCATAGTGATGTTAACAATGGCTGCATGCACAAAAATATGGAATGCCATGATATACACCGCACTATGAGATTTATATTCAAAAGGAAATGAATAAAAAGAAAATCAGTGAGATTTTCCTTTGGATTTACCTGCCTAGAACAAACAAGACGTGTATATAGGATTCACCCTGTCTGTCTGTCTGTCTGTCTGTCTGTCTGAGCTTGTAAGCACAACGTCTCCTAAACTGCTTAATGGATTTTAATGAAATTTTACACATTTGTAGTGTACCACCTGAAGACGTGCATGAAGTAAAATAATCCGGGTTCGATGTTTTGAAGGGGAGATAATTCAACTTATTCAGTTGTATATTTTGGAATGTGGTGATAGGTTCATTAATGCAGCTCCTCCTAAACTGTTGGATGTATTTTAATGAAATTTTACACCATTGCAGTGTACTGGGGGGGCAGCTTACTCTTTAGTGAGTTTACTTACAGTTTCATTTGTTACTGTTGTTACAACAGTACCATTCATGGGTTTTTTTTGTTTTGTTTTGTTTTTTCATGATTGGATAAATGTGACCCATCACAGCAAGGTGGATATTAAGTCAAAATGATAAATTTTGAGTTATTGGTACCATTTTGTAACTGATGGCTACAAAGCTGTAAAATTATACCAAATTTTCTAAAATATTTGTCTAGTTTTGGATTAACTAACAAACTCCTGCCAGGAATCTTCAGCATTTTAAGCATGTAACATTTTAGAAAATCATGTTTAAAGTTCAACAAATTATTTAATATTTTCTGTCACAAATGTGAATAAGCATCATAGTAATAATCATTATTCATGCAAAATGTTCCTACAGGTCGATTTAATCATTGAAATTTTCTGAATTTAAGGGGGGGTCAAAGTTATGAAAGGTTTTGAAAATACTGTGCGTCGGTGAAAATGCTTGAATTTATATACTGTGTGCAAGAATTATGTCCGAGACTTTAAGTGAACCTGCGCCGCTGCCTAAAGAATGTAAATTCCAGAACTGGAATCTCATCGAACACTGGCTTATTAAAGATCTGCTGGACATCCATATGGCCCAACACAAAGTCTTTTATTACCTAATTAACCTTGATCTGGGTCTCCAAATATGCCAGGTTGGGCTTGGAAATTCCTGGAAAAGTTTATAGAGGTATAGGAACTTGAAGTGCTCTCTAACAAGGCAGCCAATCAGAAATGAATGGTAAAGAATGAGGGACAAGACAATCAGATTCTATCCCTAATTGCTGGCTGTTGTTTTTTTTTTTTTTCAGTTCCCTCAGCCAGTGGGTTCATGCATGTGATGCGCTGGAGCTTCCTCACCAGCAGAGGGAGCAGCTGGATGTCTTTATTGACCAGTTATACAAGGACATCGATAAAGGTCACTTTTGTTTAAGATACACAGAACACAAACACTGTGCTATAAATGTGAAAGAAGCAAAGCATTTAGTATTTGTGATTCCCGTACTAAGTTGTATTGATTTAGTGAGATGTGAAATAGGATTGACGGATGAAAGGTTTTCTACACACTCTTATTTCTTTTCTCTCGTCTTACAGAAACGGGCGATTTCCTCAACTGCGAAGGATCTGGTCTCTTCCTCCTTCAGAGCTCATGTAAGAATAATGCTGATTTTTACATTTTTATTTATTGAACTATTTTTTAAAAAATTTGCAGTTTTTGTGTTCTTTTCCTTACACAAATATTATTGTTAGTAAAAAAATAAATTAAAAAAAAAACATCAAAAAGGTCAGTCCAAGTCATGTTCTTTGTTGTCAAGGTAACCACAGCTGCATACCAAACGCGGAAGCATCCTTCCCTGACAACAACTTCCAACTTCACCTGAGCGCCCTGAGTGACATCAGCCCTGGAGAGGTCAGAAGGGGTGTGGCTTAACATGACAGTTCCTTAACCTTACGATGTGGCATTCCTTTTCAAAAGTTTTGGGTGTTGTGTTGTGGTGTCCGTATGACGACGGGCCTGTAAGAAAAAACCTGAAAAGGCTTATGTCAGTGTTTGTTGTGCCAGATGTTATAAGAAGTGGTTATTTTTAGCATAGATGATGTCCTAGTACCATTGTGCTTCCAAGTACAAGACATTTGGTATGAATTTATGGGGTACGGAGCTTGCTGTGCATCACTAGCTGAAATCCTGAGCAGGATGTGCCATTTATTATGAAATGATATTCAAGTTTTAACGAAATCATCAATATAAATAGCTGGTTAAATTGTGAATCATTGTGTCTGTTTATACTCATAACCCCTTGTGGATGAAAATTGTTCACGGTAAAAAAGTCTGATGTGTAGTGATTCATTGGCTGGATTCTGAACAAGATGATACATATAGCCATGATTCATATGGCCTATTCATTCATTTCACTCAGCCATAATCATCTGTGTAATTTTTAGGAAATTGATATGTAGTTTGTAGTATTATACATTTTTGGACTTCAGGTGTCATGGCGTATAGCTTTAGCTGCCATGTCATCAATGAAAAAAACAGATTTATTATTGATATTCAACCTCAATCCCAAAAATAGAGGCTCATACACCACCACTCAGATTCGCACAGAATAAAAAACACACAATCTAACTCGGGCAGAAAAGCTTTTGCAGAGCAAGACAATACCAAACATTAATGAGACTATGGAATATGAACTCGTTAAACGGATAATTAGTCTAAGAAGACCGGTGATACAAATAATCTCAGAAATCAGCAATTTAAAGGTGGTGTGAGGAGAAAATTCCGTGTCACCTTTCCTGCTTCCACTCTAGGTCGTATTTGGGAAATGCAGGGGAGATTGATTGATTGATTGATTGATTGATTTACTCACTCCAGGGCTAAAGTTGATTCCAACCTTAAAGATGCTACACCACTGTTACAATACTAGCCTAAGACACTTATCTATACATCAGGGGTGTCCAAACTTATCCGCAAAGGGCCGGGGTGGGTGCAGGTTTTCACTTCAACCAACCGGTAGCCACACCTTCCACCTGCGTGAGCCACTGATCTCAGAAAGTGATTGGACCGTATATTCTATTGTGTGCATGTGGCAAAACCTGAAGCCAGCCATCTTGGTGAGACCACTTTAATGTTATAATGTGTAATAAGTTATACTCAGATAACATACAAAATGGTGAAGAAAATGGAAATTCTTACATCCAAGGTGTACATTTAATTTTAAAACATTTTAACAGCTCCATTTTGAGATCCTAAAGCAAGGTGGTCTCACCAAGATGGCTGCCACCTGGCTTCAAATTGGAACACTAATTCTAGTGTTTCTTTTTCTTTCTTTTTTTTTTTTTTTATTAAATCAGTGATTGAAACAGTTGGAAGGTGTGGCTACTTCTTGGTTGAAAATAAAACCTGCACCCACACCGGCTCTTTGTGGAAAAGATTGGACATCCCTGCTATACATAATCTGTACTTATTTATACATATGGAAAGGTGATATTTCTGCTAAATCACGATTATTTGGTTGTCTGATGATATGAATGGCCATATCACGATATTATAGTTTAAAATTATATCACTCAGCCCCACCACAGAGGCAATTTTTTTTATCAGGGGTGGCAGTAGTTTGAAATGGACTTTGTTGTATATAAAAAATGAGCTATGGTCAAAGTCATGTCAATTCGATATGTTAATAGTATTACAAAAAAAAAATGAAAAAAAAGTGGTCTTGTGTTGAGAATGATTCATACATTACACACTGGTTGTTAATGAGCCTCATGTTACGCAAATGTTTGACTAATTGGATTTTATTGTTATTATTCCTTCTAGAATGATAATGGTGGTTCATAATTGGATGATGATGCAATACATGTGAAAAGGACTATGAGGGAAAAAAAAGTTTAAAGGAAGCAGGTGTTTGCTGTTAATGTGTTTGTCTCTTTGGATACTAAAAAAAATTACACTGATTGATATCCTTTCCTGTTTTGCTCTGATTAAATGTGGCATGCTGGACAGATGTGCCGTGATGTTTCTTGTATCCTCCACCTTACATGATTAAAACCAGTATGTGTCAGATCCAAGCCAAATACATGCATCTGTGTTCATGGCTTATAACTTGACTATAATGGAAGACTTATGGCTGTGGAAATCTGTCTATGCCTCCACATCACCTGAGTTAACTTGGACTTTAGCTCCCAAGCTAGTTCGTAATTGCCTGTAACTCCTTTTTTTCATTAAAGTCTTTGTTTTCGGTGCTCTGTAGGAAATCTGCATCAGCTACTTGGACTGTTGCCAACGAGACCGGAGTCGTCATAGCCGACACAAGATCCTGAGGTAATGAATGCTACGGCTTGTTTAAGAATTCATACGTTCCTCCAGAAAGGATCAATTGCAGTGCAGCAGCTTTGTGCTAGTGTGAGCACAGGAACATGGATTAGTGCTGGATCTTTGCTCTTTAATGATCACAAGCCTACTTATTGATTGTTTATGGGACAGAGGGGGAAAAAAAGACAGGTTTACTTGGCAATTCCATTTTATTTAAGGCATACTCAGTTTTTCCTCCCGATATAAGACGTCTCGTTTTGAACTTCAAACGCTATTGCCGACGTCTCCAACTGTGGGACTGAAGAAGATGCTGACTGCTTTATTACTGATGCTTCATGTGTTTGCAGGCTTTCTGAGACCTTCAGAAAATATGAAGTTGCACTCAATTAGAAATGCATTCTTGCTCGTGTGATGTTTCTCAATTGAATAAACACCGTAGCAGTGGATACTAATAACCATTGCATCACGTTAGTATGCACTCATTTAGCACCCACTGTCTCCAGGGTGGACAAATCATAAATTCATTAGCACCATTCTCAAAAAAAGATTTATTTAAATCTGTCAAGCATCTATATTGTCTCTTGGTACTTTTTCAGATAGGAGGTGACTGTTACTTAAAGTGGGAGATTTAAAGGGCTCTCTATGTTTCTAATTTACTTTTGCTAAAAATCCTTGGACGAGTAGTCAGTAGAGCTACAGCAGATGTGTTTAGTGTGGCAGGTGGTGGGATTTAGTATGCCGACTATACCGCATTGAAGATGTACATTACGTTGTTGATGCCAGACCATCACACTCATTCATGTTTGTTGAACATCCCATTTTAGATTTGGTCCCTTCTTGCTGTTCCACTTTCCTGGGAAAGCTTTTCACTAGATTTTAGGGTATAGCTGTGGGGATTTGTGAGCATTAGTGAGATTAGGTCTAGGGTAGGGTGGTGCCGAAATGAAACATTTTGAATAATTTTACGGGACATGGTGTCATTTTTGTTCCCTCTGGTCCCAAATAAAAAACACCAAAATTGAAAGCAATCCATCTGTAAGTAACCGTGCCACGGCCCTTGATACACATTTTCAACACACAATAATAGTAATACACATTTTCAACACCCATACATACATACATACATACACTCCATAAACTGGATTTATGTTATCTTTATTACAGTCAGTATATCGTTGGTTACATAAATATGGCAGAACTATTTAAGTTATGAACTATTTTGGACTTTTGGTTTATTGCAGCACTGAAATGCAGCAAAGATTAGAAAAATATAAAGGACCGTGGATTGGGTAATTACAGATGGATTGCTTTCAATTTTGGTGTGGTTTTACTTAGGACCAAGAGGATTGACCAGTGAAATTATTCAAATTTTTTATTTTCAGCACCACCCTAGTCTAGGGTACAGTCAGCAGTCCAATTCATCGTTGTGTTCGATTGGGTTTTCAACTTTAATCTTGTCAAATCAGGTCTTCATTTCTTTATGTACAGAAATGATCAGGCCAGAACCGATTTGAGCCTCTTGGTTCGACTGAAGGGAAATTGTAATGCTGCAGCATAAAAAGACATTCTGTACAATGGTATACTTCTAGCTTTGTGACAGCAGGCTCACATATGGGTGGATTTGGCCTGAAATTAAGTTTTTATCAACACTGGTGATATGACAGTCAAATATTGATATCTTCATATTCTGCGATGACATCTTTTTAAGAAATCTCATGTACTGTCAGTACACTGGAATATCCATATACTGTAACTAGCCACTATTCCACTATCATTCCGGGGTGAGCCAAGGCTATTTCAAGGCTACCCGAGGCTTGTAGCCTGCGGCTTTAATCCTCCAACTGAAAACCTGTTTGTGTTTTTTTTCAATATCGCATCTATAGCCTAGCATTTATCAAAAAATGCTAGTCTGTGCTATCCAGATGATGGACTTTACCTAAGACCGAGGCTGTTTCTTGCTAATAAGCTCTACAGATAGTTACAGACTTAACACTCACTCACTGACTCATTTGTAAAACCACATAATCCTATTAGGGTCGCAGGGGGGCTAGAGCCTATCTCAGCTGACACCATCACAGGGCAATACACACATCCATACACACTCACAACTAGGGGCAATGTGGAACACCCAGATAGCCTAATATGGATGTCTTTGGACTGTGGGAGGAAACCAGAGTGCCTTGAGCAAACCCATGCCAACATGCGTTAACCACTACATCACCATACCCCTGTCTTTTTTTACAGACTTTCTCATGCATTTCCTTTTTTCGTACATTATGTAATGAAGCTTTAATGTGCCAGTCATAGCGAGGTCTCACTAAAACAGTTTAGCTTTTTACAGACGTTCAGCTGAATAATTTTCTCTGTTTAGTTAGAACATAAATTTGGTGTTTGTATAATCAAGAATTATTAAAAAATCACTGACTGAAATAGTTTAAACCCCTCCTTCCACCTTGACACCCCACCTTAAGCACAGGTTGGCCTTGTCTTGCCCATGGTTAATCCTTGGCCCAAATCTCACAGGTGTCTAGCCTTGAATTAGCACTGATCAAGCCCTGAACATGACGATGGAATGTCCTTGCAACACATTGCTTGTCCAGCTTTCGCTTGGTAGTGAAATCACGGCTATTGGAGGTCATAAGTTTAAATTACCGTGTCATGCCATTGATCTGTGGCCCCAAAATGTGGCGAATTTGAAAATGTAGCTTATTAGTCACTAAATGAGAAGGATGGCATTTCTTTCTCCTGTCAGGGAGAGTAACTCGAGCCAGTTGTTGACATCTTTCATGTATACAGAAGAGGGCTGTGTGTGATGTGATGGTACATGAACAGCAGTGGGAGGGGATATAGAGACAAAGCCGCACATTTTTTATATTCTTATGTATTTATTTATTTATTTAGAGTAGATGCTGGTTCTCATTCTTCGTGGTTGGTAGCTGCCATATAATAGAGAAGAACTAGCTAGTGGGTAGGAATTCACAATGCTTTAAAAATGGATTATAATAAAGAAATGAGGGTACAAAAGTGTCAGTACTCGCAGTACATTTCCTGATTAAAACTAGAGCTAGGCTATTTTTTTCTCTCTCGAATATTAGACTCCATGTGGAGGAGCATGTTTCTGCCTTTGGAAAGTGGGTGTGTGTCGGCAGATAATTTGACATTTTCTTTCGGTTAATGGTGAGCTAGAATATGGAAATAATAAGAAAATGGAAAGCCATTCAACTTTGTGTAAAAGGATCATTTGATGTATGAAAAAAGTCTGAAATTGAATATGAAAGGAAATTTGTCATGGGTCAGAAAATGTCAAATCTGAGCCTGATGTTTTCATGACAGTAGTGGTCTGATTCTGACAGTATCAGATTAGTGCATTTTTAGCTAAACCAAGAATTCCAAAGTCTGCTTCCTTATCTGTAAGTTGTAAGAAGAGCTATTTTTATTTTGTCTATAAAAAATGCCTTAATCTCCTTAGAACACCTTCTGTAATGTCACTCTTTCAGAGAGAACTACCTGTTTGTGTGCTCGTGTCAGAAGTGCATGGCCCAGGTGGATGACGCTGATGTGACCTCGGAGGACGAGGACGAGGGGGAAGGAGAGACAGAAGGTGACGATATGGAGGACGAGATGACAGACGTGTGACGAAGATTGGGTTTTGGGTCTCACCAGTTCCCCTCATTTCATACCTGTCTGTTTGTGGACGTTTACACTTTCATATTATGATTAAGAAAAGTACTCGGGGTCACCCTAACGAACCTGCAGCTCTGTTCATGCAATTGGACAGTAAGCGCTGGCTATGCAAAGTGTTATGTCTCACTTTTACGCCTTTAATTACCATCACGTTAGTGGTGCCAAGAATGCTTCCATTACCATTCTCTCAGACTGATCTATTCCATCGTGATATATAAAAAACAAATCGGATTAGAACACATTTCATCTATGCACTGACATTTTTTGATACATTGACACTCTAACACAACATTAAGTCTTTCAAAGACAAAACAATCCACATTTTATTGTAACAATTATTATGGAGGGCACAGTACCCTTAAACTGTACCTTTCATATTAATTTCTCTGTAGTGAATAACAGCTTATGCAATCTGCATCCTAAATGCAAATGAAGTCATTATAATATCCTAATAGTACGCCTTAAGATTAGCTGAATGCTATGCGGAGTTTGTCAATTAGACGTCACAGTAAACAATCACAGCTTTGCCAGTACTGACATTGTGGATAAGTCTGTAGTTCACAGCAGGTCTCAGCTGATCTAAAGTTATGTTTCAGGTATGCAGCATTAGTCTCACTACATCAACCACCAGGCAGATGCATTTCGCCTCAGGATTCTGTTTTTGAAGTTAAGCAAGAGCTCACCACGGCGTCGCAGGAGGACGGAATACACCGCTGATTGTATTTTCCACCACGTGTCATAATCCTCCAGCACCTAATGCACTCATCATGTGTGTTTATGGAATTCGCAGTGGGAACACACTTTCACACTTTCTCCCTATCGTTCATATTGTTCTTGATAAATTCTCTCTTTTTTTTATACACATCATGCCAGAACAATTCAACTTAGCAAGTGGCAGATGCTGAATTAACATAACTGGATATCTTCGAAATGCAATAATAATCATGTGACAGTTTAAGCGCGAGAAGTATGTGAAGTGAACCGTCTCTTGAATCATTTTGAAGCAATCATTTTGCTTTTTATCTTGCTGAAACCACACACCAAATAATGAATAGATTAGCATTCATTAGCGCAACATCCTCCTCCTTGATATTTACACACACACACACATACACTCACTTTCTATTTGTTCTGCCACCAGGACTTAAATAAATAGCTTCTCAGTGCTTAAGTTTTGGACCGTGATCAAGTTTCGCCTCAGTTATCACATTGAATGCTGTTTCTATGGACACATTCCTGAAATACTCAGGATGGTGCCACTTAAGGATAAACGTTTGCTCTGCACGACATGCTAATGAACCTGTACTACCACTTATAAAACATCAGCCTTTTGTGTAATGTTGATATAACTCCTGATTTAAGTAAATTAAGATTACGCGAGGTTAATTAGATGTGTTATGAAACAACCTTGTCAGTTAATAAAGGTGTTAAGTTAGGTTGATATGTTGGCATCTTGTTCATTGGGGCAGCTGGAGCAAAGCCATGGCATGTCGGCTGATTAACAAATGTTGATCTTCATAAAGCCCTCATTCACAAGTCAATGCATTTCACACTAGGTATATAGAAATGTTACCTCTTTGGTGTGACCAATGCGTTTACAAAAATGTTGCAGTTTGACAGACATAAACAAGTGCTCCATTAATTTGTGCAGACTTTATGATGTGCACTAATAGACGCCCACTGGGACTGGAGTTACTCCATGTTTGCTTAATGAACATTTTTAGTATGGGAGGAACAGAGGACAGGGCAGTTAAACACAATGTTGGCAGCCAATCATGGGCATCTGTGAGCACATGCATACAAGGGGCAGATAGCACTTTCCCTTCGAGTGTATTAGGCTGTCCCTGAATATGCAAGCACAGCGGCATTAACAGGGCGGTTAAACGCAATGTTGGCAGCCGATCACGGGGGTCTGTACACATATGCATACAAGGGGCGGATAGCACTTTCCCTCTGTGTGTGTTATGCTGTCCCTGAATATGCATGCACAGCAGATGTGAAAGATGTGGGTGGCACGCTCCACATGTCTTGGAGGAAACATGTGCTTGTTCTCGTGCCTACCTAGTTGGTAGTACCTACGCATACTATGAGGAACGGGAAGTCAGATTTGGTGGGAAGGCTTTAACTAAAGTAATGGAGAAAAACCAGTGGGAATATAAAAAAATACTCATGCAGACATTGAGAATGTGATGTACAGATATGATTGCCATTCTTTTTATGCAGTATCACACAAGCAATGGTGTGGTTATACTGAGTATCAGCACTGTGGTGCTTTGCTGTAGGAAACCACAGCTGTGCTGATATTGCTGTATGAGCACACGATCCTAATTGCGAAAAGACCTTAAATCAACCGTTATGTGAACAAAAATTAGTACTAAGTAAGTGACACACTTTTTGTCTTTATTTTTGCTCTGCTGAAGAATCCCGAATAAAGCCACACTTAGTTTGTAGCACCCCAGCTAGCTGACTAGCTAGCGCGTGCTGATTCTTCCATTCAAAATGCATCCTTTCTCTCTTTTTTCTTCTTCAAAATGTTGTATCCTTGAAAAATGGCCTTTGGTCATGTTTGCTGATGATTTCACTAACTCTTGTAGTAACAGTTTCGGGCTAGGAAGTAGAAGGAAGTTTACGTGATCAGGAGTGCAGTAAAAGTTTATATATACACACTCCTGAACTCTGCTCAACCAATTATTTTAATTGGCCGGCACAAATGGTTGTATAATATACAATTGTGCAGATGGATAAGGTAAGGTGGAAGTTATTAAATTGTCCCTTAGACAGAACACTGGGGGGAACAATTTAATACAGCGACATCCACCAAGCCTGAGGTGAATAATTTGGTGTATATACTACACAGGAACATGCTCAAAATTTTATAGGTTGTTTAGTTTTGTATTATTTTATTATCATCATCATAATTTTATCCCCCACCCCTTTATTTATAACACATTTTTACAATGACAGACTCAGATAGGACATCTCTGTGTGCTCTGACTGAGCCAAGCTAAGTGGTTGCTAGGCAAAAGGCTAACCCTTTTTGGCTGGCTCTTCTGTTCATTGTAGAGTATTTCACAAAAAGCACCACTTGTAATAAAACAAGTTGGTGGCAAGAATATATTTTTTCAATAATCAGCAGGGTTTTTTTTATTTATTTATTTATTTTTGTTGTTGTTGTTGTTGTTGTTTATACCAAGCATAAAATTCCGAGGAGCAGGCTTGCAATCATTGCGGTCTCTTGTTGATGGTGATGGTGGAAAAGGCTGTTCTTAAATGGAAATTAACCCCAAACTTGATAGCAGCTTGCATGCATAGTTTGTCTCTTTCTATTGAAATGCGCTGTTTCAAGAGCCTATTTATTATTTTTCTTTTTATATAAAGAGTCAAAACGACCAGTAACTCAGCACACGGAGGGCTGACATTGTATTGTGAAAAGTCAAATGATCACCCCATGTTTTCAGTAATACAGAACTAATTTGCATATGAGTACAAGACGTTTTTTTTTTCTCTCATATGAGACTCTTGCTTGATGTGTAGCTATTCTTGTTTTATTTAGAAGTTCACTTGTTTTTATTTGATGTAAACAAGTATCTGAATTATTAGTTTAATATCTGAATACTGTAATTTTTGCCATTAACTTGCCTTATATGAAAGGATGGCTTCACAATCTATTCTCATGATTAACCTTTTCAAACTGGCTAATGCAAACTACAGAATGGATTTTAGCAGGTTGCAACTTCGAAATTGTATTAAAAACCACCAGATGATGAAAATACACATATGTTCATGAGTAACAGGAGAGTTTGGAAGCCTTGCCTTTCATTTAACTTTAAGTGGAATCTGCCAGGTATAAGCGTGGCAACCAGCAGAGCCTCACTTCTATCCCCACTTAAGGTCAGCGTGCTACCCCTAGCTGGCTGACTTTTCCACTCATTCTAGACTTACTGCAAGAAAAGGAAGAACATTTGGAGTCAAACTATTTGATCTGGTTTTTTTTTGTTTGTTTGTTTGTTT
The DNA here is from genome assembly GCA_028564935.1 of Neosilurus hyrtlii. NCBI lineage: Eukaryota > Metazoa > Chordata > Actinopteri > Siluriformes > Plotosidae > Neosilurus > Neosilurus hyrtlii. The sequence goes on along the minus strand of JAOUQZ010000010.1, from coordinate 4,926,421 downwards.
TTTCAAGAATTAGGTGTTTTCCACCAAACATGACTTGCTCCAAGAAACAGGCCTCTAGGAAGAAGCCATCATATGCAGCTTGCGGGTGCGATTCTTTTCTAATCTTTACCATGAAGAGAGAAAAACTTTTTTTTTTTTTTTCGATTTTAAAGCATGATATTAATGAACTGTAACAAACTAAGTGCCCACCGTTTTGATTAAAGTATTATCCCTCTAAATAATATTTTTAAATTCCGAGGTAGCAGACAATCAGAACGCTACATGGTTCTGTGTAGTATATACTATTGTGGGATATTGTAAAAGGTGAAGAAATGTTAGATTAATGAGAGAATAATGGACAGTCATTAGAAATGAAAAGAAAAAATCTTCAATTTACCAATTTTAAATGTTTTTTCAGATGTACTGTACTTGTTCTGGAAATGCTCTTCAATCTTGCTACAAAAAAAGGAAAGACTCCTGCTATTTTGAGCCATTAAATTGTTTAGTTTGGTTTGCAGTGCAAAAACTTTTACCGACTTATGTACTAAATGATTGGTGAATGTGGCCCCTGGATCAGTTTCCATAGAATTTAGGTATAAACAGAAATGCATTCTTCTACAAATGTCCTTGCTAATAACCTGTACCCCAAGTCCAGTATCATAGCTTCACGACTTAATTTTGTTTGAGATTATGTGGTTCACATCAAAGTTGACATGACAGTTAGGGTCTGTTGAAAGAAGCCTTCATGAAATGTTAAACATGCTTATATTAGATGTTTTGAACTGTTTACAAAGCTGCTGGGTAGCCTTAGAAACAATTTCCACTTCGGTCATGAGACTCCAAAGTACTTCTGAATGTCTTTATTTTTCCCAAAACTCAGAAAATTGAATGGTTTAGTTTGGTTTGGGGTGCAAAAACCTTTACTGACCAATGTACTAAATGGTCGGTGAAGGTGGCACCTTGATCAGTTTCCACAGAATTTAAGTAAATAGAAATGGTAGAGAGATTAAGAATATGGAAAATGTTTTATTCCATGTACTCACTGAATACATTCTGCATTTGAGAACAAAATTCTCTGATTGTTAATTTTGGTGAATGCGGATATCATGTGAGCTCAAAATCCTGCAAGAGGACAAACTGGGAAGAGATCTAAAGGAGGAAGTATGGACACCTGGAGCCGTGTAGGAGAGGAATAACATCAGAGCTCAGGCCAGCAGAGTCGAGCTGGCAGAACAGACTGCTGTGAATTCAGCCACACAACGGCGTCTCTTCAACATGGCCACATGGCCGTGCAAGAGGGGTCGAAGTGCCTGCCCTGCGAGGAAAGAGCCTGACAGAGATGCCCGATTGAAGATTGAGGAGGGTGGGGTGAGGGGTGGTTACAGGCATGCCACTTGAATGAAGCACAGTTGTAATGAGGGGGAAAAGGGGCTCTTATTCTATCATACTGAGGCCATGAGCAATGTGCATTTACGTTTGTAAATGAGCTTTGAGTGTAAAATAGTAGCAATGAAAACAAGCCACATTATGAGCATTGTGAACTCACACAGGGCAAATGAAAGAAGCCAATTTGCTTCTTGTGATTAAAAATGTTGGAGCTTGTTGAAGCATATTTGACATTCAGAGGTGAAACTTGCCTGCGTTTATGAACGAGTGTAATTCTGGTTTAACGTTTGGTTGTTTACAGTTTGCCACGATGCTAATAGCTCCCATTTGAGCGCTTCAGCTGACTTGCACACAGTGTGTTTGCATTTTTGTGATTGCTTATTACTACATTAACTCCTGTCATTCAATCCCTGTTTCAGTGAAACACCAATAAAGACAAATGCAATTTCCTTCTCCCAGCACTGTGCTGTTCTCTGTTGTGACATGATGTACCGTTGCTTACGGCCATTTCATTGTGTTGAAATGATTTTTTTCCTTTTATTTTTTGTTGTATTCTCTATTTTAAGTATCCTGCTTGCTCAAAATAGGCCATAATACTTACTAAATACTCACCGGCCCCTGTGGAAAACCTTTTTCTAAAGCCAGTTGACGCAAAATAAATAGACAGGAATTTGAGGAATATTTTTATGCCATAAAATGTGATAGGCAATCAATTTGACTACAACTATAAACAATGATTCAATAATAAGAAACTGTATTTTAACATGTGGTGGCACGGTGGTGTAGTGGTTCACACATCCACCTCACAGCAAAAAGGTTCCGGGTTTGAGTCCCGGGCTCTCGTGTTTCTGTGTGGAGTTTGCGTGTTCTCCACGTGGCTTTAGTCAGCGCCCTCGCCGGGTATGGGGCTCAAACCCACGACCTTCTTGGGATCTTGAGCAATCTATAGATAAAAGAAATTAACACTTATATGAGTTATACCAGATTAATAGCAATAATCATCTTAGCAATGTTTTAGCAAAGGTTTTATATTTTTCTTTGACGAATCGGACGGGGAGTTGATTTCAGAGTCGATTCACTGATTCTTTGAGTCGACTCTCAATGTCCATTATTCTCTCTTATGAAGGTCAAACATTCCCAAATGTTTTCCTGTTTGCCAAATTCTATGAATTTCCATTAATCTCAGATGATAAACAGAAATAGTGAGATGAAAGTATCAGGCACTGTTTTCCTTAAGATCGTTAGGCTTGTTTATAAAGTTGGTGGAAAATTAACAAGAACTCCGAGTTCTGTTGGTTCATATTTGAATCTTGGTTAAGAAAATATGGTTCAAAGTGCCAGATAATACAGGTTTCCTCATTTCTGATCTGAAACACTGAACCTTAAAATGACTTCAAGTAGCACCGAGCTCTGTTATTAAATGCATAAATGGAGTGTGAGAGAGCTGTGGTTTTAACCTCCTGACATACAGTGATGTAAGCTTATTTGTATACCAGTCGCCACAGTTCTATGTATAACAAATGAGTGACCTAGTTTGTTGGGAAAGTTTTCTCAAGTTGAAATGCACAACATGTGGAAGTAGTCAGCATTAAACCATCCAGATCAGTTGCTCGAAAGCCCTCGAGCTGAATCCATAAACCTGTATGATGAACTGCTCCTGCCCAGGTGGCCTGATGGAGAGCTCGTTTGCTCTGTTTTCCCCAGAACCCAGTCGAAATAAACACTGAGTCTGCAACGCTATAATTCCAGTATAAATGTCTTGCAGTTCAGTAACACCGTTTCACGTACAGATGGAACGTTCTAATTTTCAGGGAAGTTCAACAAACCATTTCCCTTTAGTGCAAGGGAAATGGTGGACATATGTCAAACTGGTCCTCGCAAGAAAAAGACCCACCTGCATATCTATCGTGTACAGAGCTCTCTCTCTCTCTCTCTCTCTCTTTCTGTCTCATTCTTTCTCATTCTGCACTGTTCAACAATGAATGCCAGGCAGGTATCACTACCTTAATATGCAGATATAACAAATTAATCCACATGTGGGTTTCTTTGTGCTATTTGTTCCCGGCAGCAAACATACCGCATGTTTTCAACATCTCACATGGATTTTCAGTTCCTGATTAATTATTCTATCCACTCACTAGTGCCTCAAGACCTTTGGGATATGTTGACATTTGCTAAACTTGGCCAACCCTATCCAATTCTGAAACTCAAGACAATCAAAATAAAGCCATACTTGGTTCTGCGAAGGAAACAGCATGTGCCTACAGAGATGCTTTCAGTCCTGTAGACCAGGCCAAAGCAGTAGCTTTGTACTCTGAATCTTAAATAAAGGCAAATGGAGACATTCTGGTCATCCAGGCTTCTGTTTGCTTATCTGCTTCTCTAATTCCTTTCTGCACATCTCTTGTTAGAACAAAGCTAATGCGTCTCTTTCTATTTTTTCTCTCTCTCTCTCTCCCTCCCTCCCCCCAGCTTGGCATTTTAAACTGGTCAGGACAAAAGACGGAACAGTGTGCAATTATGTTTTACCAGTGCCGGGAGTCAGAACGCTTAGATGTCTGGCAAGATATTCTGCCAAGATAGGCACTTTTGTTTTTCAATTCGCAAGAGCTTGTTTCACATCCAGAGGGTGAGCTTTTTGATAGCTGCACTTTAGACAAAAGGTCATATTCATGAAGAAGTTATTTGAGAAATTTTTTGGTGAATACCACAGATTGAACATGATACCGCAATGTCTCGGCGCAGAGATTTCATTCATGCATGTCAGCTATTTCACAGCTCAGTTCTCAGCCTGAAATGACATAAATGACCAATTTAATAGATGTCACCCTCTAATGAACAACTTATTATTGGCATTGATTGCTTAAAATTTTGGATAAAAAACAAACCCCTGTCTCTCTTGAATGCAGACTCGCGATGATGGTGAACAGAATTATTCCACTGTGGTCTAGGAAAAAAATGACAATAGTTGTGTAATACAAGCAAGGCCTTATGAATACTTATGCTCATTAAAGTCAGAGAATCTTTGAAACTAATAAGCAAGAGATTAAAGCCCAATCTCCAGCATGATGATACAATGAAGTTGTCTCTTTCTCTTCAAAATTGATGCTCTTTTGTTTGCTCTCCATCATCGAGTTGATTAATTGCTCTTTGCTGATCTGAATTAGCTATGACTAAACGCAATGACGCACTCCTGTGAAGTCACCTTAATTAGCAGCGCAGCTGAAATGCCATGGACGTTGGCAGCGGCACTGAGTGTGGATGTGTGCAGGATAAAAGACTGCATTGAAATGATCGAATCAAAAGCATTTCCTGCTATCGACATCTCTTTTTGTTTTCAAAAGGGTTTGTTATGCAACACTGAAAATTAGGCTTCCTGCCTTCATTATTGGCTCAGTATATATTTATATGACTATCCTGATGTTCGAAAAGATAGATGTTGACTTGGTGGTGGAACAAACCAATTTGCTCAACTATTCATTTCATATTAGCTTCCCATTACTTTCTCTGTTGAATGGAACTGTAGAGTTTTTTCCCCCTTAACCTTTTATTCAGAGAACACATTGGGCCCAAGTATTTATAGGCTGTGTACTGCCCCCCCCCCCCCCTTTTGGATTAAAGCCATCTAATTCAATCACAATTTAGTTGTCAGTCTAATAACTTTAATAAACTCTCATTTCTACCACTGTTAGAAAATGAGAAATCTAGAACCTTCTGTCTCTGCTTCATCAACCCCTGGGGGTCCCCGGACACCACTTTGAGAACTGCTACAGCAGAATTTTAATTGATGCTGATAGGATAATTGTAGTAAGATGGACTGTACACTCTTATAAATGGTACCTCAAGGGTTCTTTACAAACTTAGGACACTTAATGATGTTTGAAGCTGTTTCTTTAAGTATTCTTAAATTCCTAAATGGACACCTGTTTCGTCCTTCTTACACACATTAAAGATTGGGGACATTTAAGGAGCACAGTTGCTAATGTACCTGTTTACCGAGCTCTGCTTCCACTGTAGCTTCCTTTTTCTACACTTACAAGTGTCAATGTATACCTTATTACAACATGGATATAATATACAGGTATAGGCACCGGCTGAAAGCAGATCTCTTCAATTTTTGTTTTCTGTTCATTATTAATTCATTATTTTGTCAATGTTTTAAAATTTCAAGCCATTTTATCTGGAAATATCAGAAGAAGCATTGCTAAACATACTTTTTATTTTTGTTGTTGTTTTTGTTCTTGTTTATCTTTGTCGTTGTTTTTGGGGGGGGGGGGGGGGGGGGGGGGGTTTATAAAAAAAAAACTGTCTTATACATTCCCGGATGTCGGCACGCATCAAGTTCCTGCCAAAGAGCAAACAGCCTATCAGCATTGTAATGCATAACAGCCAACAGACACTGGATGGATGGACAAACTAGCCATCCCAAATCAAGTCAGTGGACTTTTAAATATAGTTATCTATGCAGGAGCTCTGCTATTAATATACTTTTATAATTAATAAAAATGTAACAAATAAATAAATAAATAGATAAAGGGGGTGCAGTGGTGGCCAGGTGCTGTCATTCAAAATAGACCATTGGGTGGCCATCAGCATGCTTCTGCCCTGTGATGGCCTAGCGAGCTGTCCAGGGTGAACTCTGCCCTTGCCCAGAGTCGGTTGATATGGGTGCCAGCCTCGCATGAACCTAATTAGGATTAAGTGGTTCAAAAAATAATGATGAACGAATGGTTCAGATGAATGAATGAATGCATGAGTGTTATATAGAATTTTTTTTAAATTCCTCTGAAAGGATTAAAAAAAAGAAACCATACAAAGGTTTTATTCATTCATTTAGTTATCCAGCGACATGTTGATTCTGGAGCAGCACTTAAGAGTGGACAATCCACTTACTGGCATGTTTTTGGGAGGTGGGAGGTGGATCTCCCCTGGGTGCCCTGCAGTGAGGTGGCAATGTTACCCACTGCAACAACATTTAACATGTACGATTTTAAAGCCTTTTAACACCTTCTATTTAACCTTTGTTGTTGTTGTTGTTGTTGTTGTTGTTGTTGTTGTTATTGTTGTTGTTAAGTCTTACAATGGCACGGGCATATCACTCATGTGCTGGACTGTTTTCTTTCACTGTGTTTCATTAACTTTATTATTCTTCACAATCCTTCCATCTGCACATTTATTCGAACCTGTTTGAATTATACCTGTAGCCTAAGGAGGACAGAAAGTCAATTCAGAATGACTTCTTTCAAGATCAATAGAAGTTTCTGGTTTCTCTAGGATTAAAGGTGACATCGCAAATCCTGTTTCCTGCCTTTATTACGGCTCTCAGGAAGAAAAATGTAAGTCCTTGAAACCACAGATCTCCTTTAAAGCAAACAAAGGACAGGTGGTGACTTATTATTGGTGAAGTGGTTAATGGTTACTACACCACAGCCATGTTGATTTCTCAAATCTGATTGGTCAGAAGGTGTTGACGAATTTTTAATAAGAGTAGCTTTATATATCAAGACTTACAGACTTCAAAAGTGTCATTAGTTAAAAAAGAAATCATACAGTACAACAATATTTCAAAAGCATCCCAGTAGCAGCTCTCCACTGAAAATGCATATCTTGTCTATTTTTGCAGAAAGCCACATTGAAGCAATGTACAGTGGCAAAAGAAAATCAAAGAGAAATTGTCAAATCAATCAGCAAACAAAGACCACTTTTGAATCCCTCCTAGTGGGTTTTTAAGACATGCCGAGGATAGAATAAAAGAGAGTCCTCACTGCAGTTTTTAGGATGGGATGTCAGTAGAGCATAATGTAATATTTAAGGACAACTACAGGATACACCCTAACCCAAACCCTATTCATAACCCTTGTATGCCATATCCACCATACTGTATATGGTAAGTCTAATACAGCTTGCTCTCCCACACTCCAACCTACAGCATCCTGCAGGCTGCTGTACTTCAAATGGTGTACAAGGATAGTGAATGCTTTGTTATAGAGTCATACCCGCAACTTATACCCGCGTTTTATATTTAAGCCTAACTACAGGAATCTCAAATGTTCATAAAATATTAATAGGATTGTGTAGTGGTTAGCACCTCCTTCTCACAGCAAGAAGGTTCTGGATTTGTGTCCCGGGTTCTGTGTGGTGTCTGCATGTTCTCCTTGTGCTTGCATGGGTTTCCTCCGAGTACTCCAGTTTCCTCCGACAGTCTAAAGACATTCATGTTATGCTAACTGGCTGTTCCAAACTGAGCCAAGGTGTAAATGTTAGTGTGAATGGTTGCGTGTGTTGCCCTGCGATGGTCTGGTGAGCTGTTCAGGGTGTAACCTATTATCGCAATACCCGCAACCCAACTAGGATAATCAGCTTGGCAGATGAGTGAGTGAGAGTGGTCGGTTTATAAAAATAGCTGTTCTAAATTTATTTTCAATAAAATGAAAAAAGCTGACTTGATCCATTCAAGATGTGTATGTCTACTAACCGAAGCCTAACAGCATTGTTCAAGACTACACCATAGAACCTTAATGGTTTCCTCAGAGGAACAAAATGAAAAACCTATTAGAGTTCAAAGTAAACTATTGTTTTAAATAATTTGTATCTCTTACACCAACATACGAGGAAATTTGCCCCCCCTTTTCCCTGCTGTTCTACCATTTAATGGAACCTGTGGGAATTACGGCTGCACCCTGAGGAGAACTGAAAACCATTTGGGAATTAACTACTTTCAAGATCAATAGGAATCACTGTGTCACTCTCTCTCTCTCTCCCTTCCTGGGGTTAAAGGTAACAGATCACTCCTTGCCATATTCTCAGTAGGAGCTTGCAGTCTTGAATGAAATGGTCTGTTCCTAGAACAGAACAACATTCCTTCCCTGCGGTCACAAATGCTGCCATTAAAAACACCAGAAACCCTCACTTTCAATTGATTACACAAAAAACAGCCATGGTGTCTATACAGCCCTTGTGTTTCTGTTGACGAGAGAAAACAGCACGACGGGTTAGAAAAATCTTCAGTGCTGTTTTTCACATTGTTACTCCTTCATTAAAAACAACGAGATGCCTATAATCTTCACCTACACCACTCAGACACAAAAATATTAAGTCAAACTTGATTTTTTACATTTTTTTTATCAGTTGGTTAATAAACGTCACACACTTCCATCCGCAAGTTAAATGAGTTCTCAGCTTGCGGTATGTCCAACAGTGACAATTACATTATGACACACTATATGCAGCCCTGTGGTAGATGTCAGTCATAGCGTTCCTTGTTTTAACCCTCACTCTCATACAATCCCATAAACAATTACTTGAACTGCCGTTTAAATAAAGCAATGTCATGTGATACATTCATGATTTCATTAAATCCAAATCCCCACTGCGGCTGAGTATGTTGACCGAATTACTTGTATTTACATGGAGATTTCTCATGTTCCTCTTATATCTGCTTGGCTTAAGCACTTTCGTAGGTGTGCATGTTTAGTACACCTGATGTAAAATGACATTTGCTTGGCAGAAGATGATCATAAGCCCACATTTCAGGTTTCAAAGCAAATATGTGACAGAAGCATCTTGAATACAGACCCTGCCTGGGTCATGCTAAGTGTCTCACTCTTTTCTTCCACTTGTTGTTGCTAATATACTACACCTACTCTTTAGTCCAATAGATTTATGTCTTGCGAATGCATTTTTAAACAGCCTTGCTAAGAATATCTATGTGAAATGTGAGAACCTGTGAAGAAACTGGTGTGAACTGTACCCAGGGGTGTTATCTTCAAATATATTTGCAACATTCAAAACCAGGCTGCTTGATTTAAAGCCCCAACATTGTGTTTCTTGGGTTTATTTTGTGTGTGTGTGTGTGTGTGTGTGTGTGTGTGTGTGTGTGTGTGTGTGTGTGTGTGTGTGTATATGTCTTTTTTTTTTTTTTTTGTATGTTGGCTTATGCATGTGAGTTCAATTAAAATTCAGAACCTGTTAACTGCAAAGTGTCTGAATTGAAAGGATATATTTAAGCAGACTCTACATATTCCAGCACACAGATGAAACAAGAGGTGTCATTTTTCAGAGATGCCCAGCATGACTCAGGTGTCAGAGGATTTTCTTCTGCTCTACACTCATCCCCAATTCTGGCTTTGAAGTCTTGTCTTCTCTGTGAAAAGTTTTCCTGTGTGAACTTGAAGATGCTCCCAGCCTTATATCGCATAAACTCTGGCAAGCATAAACGCCAAAAAATTTGACTAAAGCCTCCTCGACACTCCCAAAAGGCCCATCCAGCCTCTTGCAGTGTTGTGCAGGCAAGCTCCTGAGGAAACATTTAGCTTTTATTTACTATAAACCTGTTTAATGCTGCCAAAATGATCTATGCCTCTATTTAATACAGAGAGAGTTTGAGATTTTTTTTTCTGTTTGTCACTCGAGGCTGCTGGGATTCGAGCAGCAAGCTTTAATCCCACAATGCTGAAATCCCCTCATGAAGTGTTCCCTCTCTTCCCAGAAGAAGCCTATAAAATTCCTGCTACTACTTATCAGGCTAGAGCTCATCAGCAGCTGCACACAGCACTGGGTCAAGAAGGCCTGTCTGGTGTTTTTTTCTTTTTTTTGTCTTTTTTTTTGTCTTTGGTCTTTAGGACCCGCAGGAACAAAAATCGTGTTTGCATGGAACCTGAACAAAGCGGTCACCTCTGGAACCATTGGTGAATTTATTAAAAAAGTTTTAATGGGCTGTGACTAGTTTTAATATTCTTCTGACATCCAATTTGTCTGGAAAATACCAATTTTTCTAAAAAATTGAAAGGTGTCACAGTTTTTTTTTTACTTTTGCATAGCATGAATGAACTTAAAACTTTATTTTAAAAAATTAAAAAATACAGTGAACTTACACAACTGAACAAAATGAAGATAAATCAGGAACCAAGTACTATTCAAATATTTATTTTATGTAATATTGGATCATGTTGATGAGAATAAGTAAACAAACAACAATATATATTAATAACAAAAATAACAGCCTCTTTTTTGAAAAAAAAAGTCAATATTTATTATGGCCACCCTTTACTTCAATTACAGCATTTAACCTTTCAGGCACAACAAATATATTTCAATTTCTTCACTCGCTAAACCATTCCATATGGTTTGAAGTTCATTCATGCTATGCGAAAGTAAAAAAAAAAATAATAATTTTTACATTTTTCAGAAAAATTTGTATTTTCAGTGTTTTTGTTTATTAGCTATACTTTTACTTCAATATTCTTGTTGGAATTTTTTTTTGGTTCTCATTGTTCAATACATTTTCACCAAAAATTATAAAGATGTAATTTTTTACTTCTTTTTATTAGAAACCCTTTTAGACAAAAGTGGTGGTGTACAATCTTCACTGAACACTACTGTGTGTGTGTGTGTGTGTGTGTATGTATGTATATATATATATTTGTATGTGTGTGTGTGTGTGTATCTATTGTAAGTAAGTGACCAGTGGGTTTAGATTATGGGTTGTCTTTTGAGTATTTTTACCAAACGTGCTGCTGAATTCTCAAATCTAATTGGTCAGAAGTTGTTAATAAAAGAAACCTACTTAAAAATTTAATTAGATAAATAGTCTGTAACAGTAATACAGAAATAATTTAAATGATGTGTTTATATGAGGGTCGTATGGTGGCATAGTGGTTAGCACATCTGCCTCAGAGCAAGAAGGTCCTGGTTTTGATTTCCGGGCTCGGGTGTTTCTGTGTGCAGTCTGAATGGTCTCCCTATGCTTGCAAGTGTTCCTGGTTTCCTCCTACAGTCTAACGACATCCACATTAGGCCAATTGGCTGCACCAAATTGCTCCTAGGTGTGGAAATGTGTGTGAATGGTTGAGTGGGTGTTGCCCTGTAATGGTCTGGTGAATTGTTCAGGGTGTACCCCACCTACCTCCATATATATATATATATATACCTGTTGGGTGAAAAATTATTTGGACAGGCGCTTTGCACCAATAAAAACAAATATATTATCATTCATTCATTTTCTGAACCGCTTAATCCTAATTAGGGTCGCGGGGAGGATGGCGCTCATCTCAGCCAACTCTGGACGAGGGCAGAGTGCACCCTGGAAAGCTCGCCAGGCCATCGCAGGGCAGAAACACGCTGACGCAGCCTACTCTTGAAGAAAATCAGCAATGGTTCTTTTACATTTCTCTCACCATAGACAGTGAGAGACATGGCCAGCATTTGATAACCCAGTTAGCTGCACTGGGGGCAAATATATTATTATTATTATTAGTAGTAGTAGTAGTAGTAGTAGTAGTATTATCATTATTATTGTTATTGTTATTATTATTATTATTATTATTATTATTATTATTATTGTTATTATTATATAACTATAAAATAGATTCTGGTGAGGCAATGGCTGTTTATATCTATGTGGTGCTAGAATCTAACCTGTTTCACAGATGTTCCACAGTCTTCAATAAATATAAATGGTTAAAATGCACAGTCATTTAAAAATACATTTATATAAAATAAAATAAACGATGGCAAATTGCGATAATTCAACTGCTCTACAGTTTTACTCATCTTATATGGTCACTGGACTTTTGAAGACATATTAGACACAGCCCATACTCCCAGGGTTTTAAATTGTTTTGGATTAAATGCTGCTCCACTGAGTCGTGGGATCCAAGTAGAGCATCCAACAGACCCTTGAATCTGTGGCTGTGTTGGCAGGCGGCTGGTTTGGACAGCTTGGGATGCCTGCTGAGCCATGCTGCGAACGTACACATTCAGGAAACACTGAATTATAGATGCAGAAACAGGAAATTCCTTCAGCCCTAGGCACTGTCATTTAGCCTATAACCTTCGACCTAATCAATTACCCAAGACAGAGGCAGGCTGCAGGGTTACTCCAGCACCACGCTGAGCTCAGTTTTTATTTATGAGAGACTCGTGGACCTCACTGGACTGACTCAGGGCGGTGGGTGGCCACTCTCAGCAAGGGTTAGAACAGTGAGCTAGGTATTTCTATTTTCCCAAAATTTGATTATGCCTTCATGTTTGTAATTTACATCAATGTTTCCTCAGACAGGCCACGGGCTGTATACAAGTTCTCTTGTTTACCAGAAAATTTTAGAACTATTGCTGTAACGAAAGATTACCAATTAATATAATTACCTAGGATCTAAAATAGTGCATTAGCAAACAGCGTTCATCAGAGCGACTTAATTGAACTGGAAAACATAATAACATAGAGTGAATTACTTCTGTTCTTCAGGCTGTTTCTCTACCAGGGAAGTTTAATACTAGTGCTTCATTTTAGCTAAGCTCAAGGAAACGGCTCATCAGTGATTCAAATCTCCAAGCACAGAGGTCAAAGCCCTATAGAATACTCTGAGACCAGATGTGAGCAGAGCTTACTTGCAGCTCAAAGACCAGCTCATTTTACAAGGGAATACTAAAGAATGACTATACTGCTTTGCTGCCTTTGTGTGAATAGACATCTCTCTCAGCTCTATTGATGGCCATTAAGCCTCTGTAGTTTGTTGTGGTCTCAAAGCTTCCTCTGAACACTTTTTCAAACACAGGACAGAAACAGGTTGAACAAACTGACACATTTCACCATTCAGTCACGACTAAGTATGATATAATGAATGTCCTTTTCGGAGACGATCCTGATTTGTAAAGACACAATAGATGAAAAGAGACTCTGTTGTGGTTAAGTGGTGACACATGATCAAAGACATTAACATGAAGAGAAAATAAACACAAACAGGAAGTTAACCATAGACAACCAGCTTAAGTGTTTTAGGATAACTGAGAAATTACTTTAATGCACTCTGATCAGCCATAATATTCGCACTGCCTGACTGCTCTGCGGCTAGGCAGCCTAATACACAGCAAGCGGCAATGCACTGTGTGTTCTGACTCCTTTCTATCACAGCCAGCATTAACAGTTTCAGCAGTTTGTGCTACAGAAGCACAGATTAGATGAACTAGCCTTTACTCCCCATGCGCAATGAGCCTTGGGCATGTATGACACTCTTGTAAGTTCACTGGTTGCCCTTTCTTGATCCACCTTTGGTAGGTACATACCACTCCCTACTAGGAAGACTCCACAAGACATGGCATTTTGGAGATGAATAGACCCGGTGGTATCACCATTGCAATGTTTTCCTTTTCAGAATCCCTCAGATGCTTACACTTGCTCATTTTTCCTGCTTTCAGTGCAACAACTTTGAAAATACACTGTTCACTTCCTGCCTAATACATTCATTAGGTACCACTGTACTGAGATAAACATTGAAATGATTCACTTCACCTCTTAGTGGTAATATTATAATGCCTTTAATGTTACAGCTGATCAGTGTATGTTCCAGTGGTAGGTTAAATACCTTTCTAATAGGAAAGTGAAAAAAATAGTCTTTCATTCATTCCAGATGCTGAATAAATGGCACCGTTTCAATGAATACTTCTCCACCTTCAAGTGCATAATGAGGTTAATTTTCAGCCCAGCTCTAATGCACATCTTGTAATTATACCAATTAGATGTAATTGGATTGTGTTCATCTAAATGTTTTATCACTTATCCAAGTGTCCACTTCTTGATGATGTTGTGAAACTTGTTATGGTTACATGACAGTCATTAGGTTTGGGGGGTTTGAAACAGTGTGACATGATTGGTAGCACCGTAAGCACCATTCCATATCTTTATATATATATATATATATATATATATATAT
>JAOUQZ010000010.1:4880179-4908487 GCA_028564935.1 Neosilurus hyrtlii | reverse complement strand
GTGTGTGTGTGTGTGTGTGTGTGTGTGTGTGTGTGTGTGTGTGTGTGTGTGTGTGTGTGTGTGTGTGTGTGTGAGCGGCTAATATGCGCTCCATCTGTCTCTGTGGGAGGTGAAAAGGTGATTACATGCTTGGAAACCCAGCATGAAATCTCCTCACATTGTAAGCAGTGTTCTATCCTTAAAGCAGGTGTTTAATACTTTCTGAAGAAACTTAAAACTCCAAGAAAACTGCAAGAACAATGCATAACCTTTTCACTAAAGCGGGCAAGAAGGAAAACAATGGCCCTGTTTTTCTTACCCATGAGCTTGCCGACAGCGCACAGGCTAAAATATGAAATTAATTTTCCTCACGTGACGGGATCATCTGATAATTTGGGTAGAAAATGCATATGTATGGGGTGAAATGGCGGGTGAGTCATCTACGGAGTGAATACTGATTGTGTTCGTCTCACACAGCTCCGCCAGCAGCTCCGCTGCAGAGAGTACAGATAAGAAAGTTACAGATATTTCCCACTGTGAGTAGAGAGCAGGCACCATGCGGGGTGCAAATGATCCCTTTCCATGACATCATCATTGTGGGACACTAAGACATGCTCCAGTGGCATTTACTATAATAACATGCCTGTCCACATTTCCTCCACTGCTTAAAAGTATGTGTTCCGTTAATTTTTTTCTTGAAGCATGAAGGTTTCTGACCAGTTTATTTTTCTTTGTTTGTTTGTTTGTTTTTTGACAGGCTTTATACCAATGAGGTCATCTTATTAATTATGATTCACATTCAACGTGAACCTTCCACCTTCTTCCATTAATCCACTGGCTGTCATGTTTTTAGAACCTGGCCTCCTGGCATTCATTTACCCAAGTGATATTAAGTGAATTAACTCTGAACTTTAAAGCACGGAGTTGATAACACAGGAAAATAAGTGCAGCCATCAATAATCCTGACGTGCTCACGTCTGCGCTGGGTAGAGTGAAATGTATCCTGAGGGGGGAAAACTGAAAGAGTTAATCATCTGTTACACACAGTAAAGCTGTGCAGGCTTGTGAGTGTTTCTCATCAGGCTGTGTGATTGTGCATTGTATCTTGGGTCTGGCTTTCGTTGAACTCCATATTGGAGGTGACGTAGGTCAAGGTAAGTCATGGAGTAGGGTACGAGGACAAGTAACAAGTAAAGGCTTCAGCACACTTAATGAGATGAAACGAGGGTTGTATCAAGACAAAACCACCATCTCTAGTCCACAGCTCATAAACTGGTGATATACTGCTGACATACTGCCTGGAGTTTCATACTGTTTGTTGTGTAAGTGTAAGTACTGCAGGTGGCACGATAACAATTTCTTGATAATTGCTACACTCACAAAGCAGATGTGTTAAATTTGAGTTTTGTGTTGCTTTTGATTATATATGTATATATATGTATATATACATTTATCATGTGATTTAATGCAACATGGGTTAAAATAGGGCAGCATGGTGGTGTAGTGGTCAGCCAGAAGGTCCTGTGTTTGATTCCAGTGAGGGCATTTCTGAGTTTGCGTGGGTTTCTTCCAGGTACACAGTTTAAGAACATGCACTTTACACTGATTGGGTATTATATCCACATTGCTCATAGATGTGAATGTGTGTGTGCGTTGGCCGTTCGATGGTCTGGAAAGCTGTTTAGGGTGTACCCTGCCTCTGCTTGGAGTCTGCTGGGATGGGCTCCAGTCTCTCTGTGATATTAATAGTATTATGAGTGAGTGAGTACTCTGTTTTCATCCCACAATCCAAAAACATGCACATTAGATTAATTGGGTATTATATTCAAATTGCCCCTAGTTGTGAATGTAAAGATGAAGGGTTTTGTGTGTGAGTGTGTGTGAGTGTGTGTGTGTGTTGGTCCTGCAATGGTCTGGCAAGCTGTTTAGGGTGTACCCATCTTCACCCGTAGTCAGCTGGGATGGGCTCCAGCCTCCCTGCGACCCTAAGAAAGTATAAAGTGGTTCAGAAGATGAGATGAGTTCACACAATGTGTTAAAATAGCAATAACACAAAACGTCTGGAAGATACTGACACATCCATTCTGAGTGTGTTTGACCAGAGAAAGATTCTCAATGCAAAATGCTGAACATGGCCATGCAGTAGATGAATGTACGCATATAAACAAATCATAAAAGATGAGGAAGAGGAGGAACTATATTTATAAAAAGAAAAACAAAAAGGAATTAAAATGTTTGTAGTACTTGAGTAGTACTTGGAAGTTATTGGGCTCAATTTATTATTCACTTTATTATGTAATAAATCGCAGGCTTGGTCATGCAGTGTGATTTCCATCAGAGCTCTCCCAACTTCCATGTACATAAGACGACAATGTGTCATGGGTTTGCTTGACAACTCGGACATATCTCTAAACATTATCTCTGCACAAAGAAAGTCTACGCCTTAAAGCAATAAACCTCCAGACTTCAACCCGGACCTTTGGAGAGTTTTTTTAGGTTTGCTCTTCCTTGCAAGTTTTAGCATCAATTTAAATCCCAATTTTAAATATATGCCGCAAATGTGGACCCATGCTGAAAAATCCCAAAGGCGGTTTTTAATAATTCATACAATATCCATAGACCTCATTTAGCTCTGTGTCAGTGAGGCTCTCCACCTGGCTGGAAGTGACCACTTGTGTTAGAATCATGGTGTGCATTTTACATAGCCGGTTGTAGTGCAAAACTAAAATAAATAGTGAAATATTGTTAGACATGAATCCATTCTCTATCAGTTATGAGCAGCTGAACAGCTTTGGGAAACTGGGAGCTTAGTGTGCATTCAATGTATGAGATGTACTTTAAAAACTTTCCTTGTGTTTACATTAGTTCCCTAAAGCGAAAGAAAGTCTGGTGTTGATTTTGGAATTATTGATGACTTCACCATTTGACCAGTCTTCAAACAAAACTCAAAGGCACTCTTTTTTTTTTTTTTCTTTTCATGCAATCATTTCAGCTCAACTGCACTTAGCACAATGAGAAAGCTCTTTTCTACACTATTCACTAAGCCCTGGTGGATAACACTATTCTGCAGATGCGCCATTTCGATTTTCAAGTAATTGCTGATATATTTTTTTCAGCCACTCTTACAACCTTCTCCCGCCTCCCTTTTTTCATGTTCAGTGCCAGCTTGAAATACCACCTCTTATAAACCATCCAATTTGCAAAATGTCTTTGTCTCCATTCTCCTCTTTTTCAAAACAACTCGTCAACCAATAGGCGAGTCTCCAGTTCCTGTGTCCTCGTGCCGATTTAAGCATGGTACTCTACAGAGAAGACTTTCATTCAGATCTTTCCTCTGAGGACTGGCAGCTGTGCTCAGCTCTGTGATCTTCTGCTTCAGTGCATCTACAGTGGGAATCTCGGGGTCAAGCTCAAACCTCCATGTAATCCTTTACTGACCAATATTCCAGTTGTCCAATCCCTTTATTCTGTCCTTTGCTGTTGGAGTATATTTTGTGAAATGGTCTCATTAGCTGATGATGTGGAATATTCATGTTGCGAATGTGAACATAAAATGGAGGCAGTTGTCTTTGTGCCAAATGGTTTGGTTTGTGAAACTCGCAGATGCGATTAGGTGATTATCTGCAGTGAATGAAGCAGATGCTGCCGGCCCATCCCACACCTCTGCTATTCAGTCAATGACATGTGGTGAATACGTGACAGAGAGTTATTGCCAACATGGTCCACATGGTGGCAAGAATGAATTTCTGATTTCTGATTTCTAATGAACTGCAGTGGCAATGCTTGATGCTCTGGTCTTTGACCAGTGCTTTTCTTTATTTGTTTATTTATTTATTTATTTTATTAGACATGCAGTGGACAGGTGACTCCCACCCAGGTGCTATAGGTAATTTTACAGTGTACTAAGAATCTGCTGTAATCATAAACACTATGATGCTCACACTGAACATCTTTTCAACCTACTTAGTACATTTATGGCATTTGGCAAGCACCCTTATCTAGAGTGACGTACATTTATCATTTTTATATGACTAAGCAAATGACGGTAAAGGGCCTTGCTCTAGGGCCCAGCAGTGGCACCTTGGTGTACTGGGGCTTGAACCCTTGACCTTAAATTTAGTAATTCAGAGCCTTAACCACTGAGCCACCACTGCCCCATTACTATATGGCTTTATTTATGTTATACAATCCAGGAAGTGTAATCATTCATTATAATGTGGTATAAATACATCACCACCATTTGAAAACAATTATCACAGTTTTCAAGTTTTGTGTTATTTTTAAATTTATTTATTTATATTTTTTTTATACTGTATTAATCCCGCAAGGGAACCCATCCTGAGTGAACACACACATTTCAACAGAGAGCACACGTAAAAAGTCAGGGACAATTATAAGGGAAGAAGAAAAATAGACAATTTTGAGTGAACTGTGAAAGCCTGCCACACACACACACACACACACACACACACACACACACACACACACACACACACACACACACACACACACCCTACTGTGGCCTGAATCTACATGCAGATTTCTGTAAACTTGCTTTTGTTTTGGGACAAAAGCTTTATTTATCTTTATTATCAAGCACAATACAAATCAAACTTGAACTGAACAATTGAAATTTATAATTTAAATATTCAGTAAAATGGGAACAGCTTTTGTTTCCAAAGTATTGTTATTATTTTCTTTTATCCATAATTGCTTGATGGTAGGGCAACAACAGCAACAAAAAAAAGTTCTTCTCCTGATTGACCTTTACAAAATAAATATTTTCATTTGCAGTGTAGCTATGTGCAAAGGGATCGTATGAGGTGGCACATTGATTTTCACCAAGAGTGAATTCTGCGGCCAAAAATGACCCTAAAATCATTTTTATTGAATTGTTTTATTTATATCAATATGATCCAATCTCAATGTATGTCCCTAGCAACTCCCTTAGCAACCAAGATGCAAATCTACAACAACCTCTGGCAAGCTTCCATAGTGACATAATTTCAAGAACCATATTGGTAAACAAAAGGCAAGATACTTCTCTATATCAAAGCTGGTCATCTATCTTGCATTCTTTTTGCATTTAAAGATGCCACATTATTGTGTCACAATTTCTGTTCTGAAACAGATGCTGTGTCAAATGCAAACAAAAATTAATGACCAAAAGACAATAATTCAGTGTAAAAACAGATGTGCTTTGTTCAAGCTGAACAGGCCCATTTATTCAACCTTATTTTTTCAGTTGTGGTCTTTGTTAATTTTGAGATGACTTTTGGGTTTACAGATTTTCTTAGGAGAGTATGACATGACCGCAGACAAAAAATAAATAAATAAATAAACAATAAAATTTTATTTCCCCTCAACATACATCTGGATGCATTTTTGGACATTTTTGTTATACTACTTTGTTATAGTCTGTGTGCTATATCTTCCATTATCAATTCATTTAGGCTGAATACAAAGGTTTCCTGGGGAAACTACCCCAGCACACAGGCTTAGTATCTCTTATTCAACTGTTCTACATCTTATTTTGCTTCTGTGTCTGTTTACATTAAAAATAATAAGAGCGTATGACCAGAGGAGAGAAAATGTGAAAAGGAGTGAAAATGTGATAACTTTGCAGTGTAACATGGCTTCATAGAGAGTAGGAAAGTCTGAGATCAAGTATTAAGAAATGGATGAAGGCAAAATAAATAAAACTACATAACACATTTATGTCTCTATCTCTCTTTCTCTCTCTCTCTCTCTCGCTAACACACACACACACACACACACACACACACACACACACACACACACACAGAGAGATTACATCAAACATATTTGAATTTACTGAAAACTTACAGATTTTTCTCTGCTTGCATTACCTGTGTCTGCGCTGATGGTCACCATTTTGTTATAACTATAGATAGTTCTGTGTTTTCACCTTAAGATGCTGATGTTTAATATTGTCATTGTGCCCTTTACGGGGTCATTGAGAGCAAATATTTTCTGAAAGACACTATGGCTGATTCCATTTTAATTTTAAGATGTAACACTGTATTTCATGTTTATTTAAAATACCTGGGAAGTGAATTGGGCTCCTATAATCTTAATGCACTGCTGTACCTTCTGAAAAGGCTACTTATTCTGAATCAAATCATTCTGATTTTTTAAACAAATCTTTCAGGCATGAAGTGGTGAAAAATATTGAGAGAAAATAAGATTAGAAACCAAACTGGAAAAGCATTGTACATATGATCAGTGTGAGTACAGAACACCGAAGCTCACTGGTGAAGCACTGGCTATCTAACATTTTGTCGAGGAGCATGAGCATCATGTGCTACATTAGAACTTAGAAGTAGCCACCGATGTTTAGCTTTCTAGTTTCCAGGCAACCAAAACTTGGGTGTGGGAAGAAAACTGCAAACATTGGGTTTGGAACTTGCATAATGGGCTAGCTATAATGATTTTCCCACTACTGACACAAGTCCATAAACTAACAGACTTAAAAAAAATAGAAGAAATTGTCTTTGAATCTAACTGAAAAGTGACCAAAATACCAAAAATACAAGTAACAAATACTACCTGGTTTGTGTACATCCACACTTGGTGGATGGCCAGGAATCTGTCTGAATGACAAAGTTCTGTGTAGTGTTTTGTAGCAAGCCTGATATGCATTGGCAAAACGTGGGCTCAATCTATGTGTTTTGACAGCAGTGTCAGATTACTGCAGCATGAGAGGTTAACATATGCTGATGTTTTTGGACACTCTATTTGGTGCATTGTTGCACCAAACAGAAATGGATTCAAGGATCTTTTCTGTATTTCTCTAAATCCCTGGTGTTTACATGTGAACAGCAGCGAGATACTTAAATAATACAATGTTTTGTGTTGAAGAGCTGAAAAACGAACCAGCTTTTCGAAGCAATAAAAATGGTTGGAGCAGCATTTGAATTTGTGCACACATAAAACAGTCCATTTTTTCCAGATGAATCTATTTAATATAAATGTAGCACATGAAGGATAAATGTTGGATGCAATCACATATACACCCAGCCCAACCTAACTACAGAGTTACCTTTTATACACAGCCTTGAACAATGCAATGCTAATCTGGCCCCTTGGCTTTGCATATGGTAACTTTAAAATCAAGTCCAGGTTTCCATTCATCACTCTTATTGCTGCATAAAATTTCCATATATTTAATATGTTAAACCTTTGCTTGTTACCCAACAGCATGACCAGTGTGAACTGGATGCAACAAATAGGAGACAGACACAACAGGATAGAAATACAGAGCCTTTTTGTTGAAGCAGGTCCAAAAGTCAAGCAGGGCAGCATGGTCATGCAGCAGGTAGCATTGCTCCTTCAAATCCCCAGAGTCCAGAGTCTGGTCCTGCACTCCAATCAGTATGTATCAGTAAGAGTACACGTTTCCCTAGGAGAGGGTCTAGACCTATTTACAATCCTGACCAGGACAGAGCTCTATTTCCATATAAAGTAACAAAAGAACAAAACCCAGTTGAGGAAAAATTTAATTTATGGACAAAGGGTGTGGCAAAGGCTCAGCAAACAGGCTGGAAGGAGATCCTATGGCTGAGGTGTCATTTGTGCCCAATCACCTATATTATATTTACAAATGTTATTTTAAACATCAAGTGTCCTTCACAACAAGCTTTTTTGCATATTTCATACAAATACATTTACTATAACAAAACCACTCCATTCATCCACTGACTATTTTGTTTATCCGTCAGGGTTGCAGGGAGCTGGAGCTGATCCCAATTAACTTTGGGTGAGAGGTAGTGTACATACTGGGCAGGTCACCAATTTATCACAGGGCATAAATTCTCTCCAACACTTTTTTGTCTGTCTTAGCCCACTATAGCTACATTCTACCTTGGAATATGTATAATTAAAGTACGTCAAACATTGTATTATTTTTGCATTAATGCATGAATCCTTTCCATATCTTCTGCTGTAAACATCCTTTTAGTCATACATTTGAGCTTTTGAAAATTTTACATTTTGTTTCCAGCATTTCTTCATCTCTGTTACATGGACAACATCCTCTCATCTTTTTGTGAGAAATTCATAATATAAAGATTTAGGCATTGCCTAAAAGCAGGGCTCCCGCTAGATGTCTCTACTGAGGGATAGCCGATCTCGTTTGACTTATTCAGTACATAATATAAATTATTTTTAATTTGTTGTCATTTGGATGTTGTTTCAGTTAAAAAATGCAAAAAAACAAACAAACAAAAAACAACAGTAGTAGTTGTCAAAAACTAAAACGGTTTTAGCATACATTCCTGGGTGTCTTTTTGTATGCATGTTCAGACATATGGACAGACGTACATAGCGTAGCCATGAAAAATCAAGCAGACTTTTTCTCAAGTATGAAGCTCTGTTATGATGGACCTGTAGAACATACTTTAGTTCCTGGTGATTGTGTAAGTTTAATTTGTTTTCTTAATTTATTGTGTGATTGTATTATCTTATCTAAGTCAATCATTAGAATGTCTACTGGTGCCAGTAGCAGGGATGCCAGTAAAGCAATGATTAAAATGCTCACATTTCTTAATTTTAGTCCTGAGGCTATTTCAAGAACAGAATCCCAACATTACAAAAAAAAAAAAAAAATTAAAAAATAAAGGTATTCGTCTTCTCTTAGATACAACGATGAACAATTGTTGAAAATGAAAATATAGTAAAAAGTGGGTGGCATGGTGAAGTGGTTAGCATGACTACCTCACAGCAAGAAAATCCTGGGTTTAAGTCCTGGCCTCAGTGAAGGCGTTTCTGTTTGGAGTTTGCATGTTTTTACTGTCCTTGCTTGGGTTTTCTACACATACTCTGGTATCCCCCCACAATCCAAAGACATGCACATTAAGATAATTGGCTGTTACAAATTGCCCCTAGGTGTGAGTGTGAATGCTTGCATGTGTATTGACCCTGCGATGGAATATTGAGATTTCCCAGATCTACTTCACCTTTGCCCAGAGTCAGCTGAGATAGGCTCCAGCCTCCCATAGACCATAGTAAAAAATTAAAAATAGTCTAGAAAATGATTGAATGATATTTTTAAATCCAATGTTAATTTCTTTTATGATATTAAAAAAGTTATGATAAATTGCAATAATTTTTATGAAGCCTGAAGTACCACCAGTTCAAACCTCTTGTGCTAAAACCATATTAGTCCATCATTTCCAACAAATAGTGTCTGCGTTGTTGAGTCCTTCAACGTGCGTAGAGGACAGCATTCCAATCTGCTGCAGCACTGTGTAGATGTACAGCAATAAGGAGGACAAAGGCTGCTGTCTTTCCTTTCACATGAGCTTTCAGACAGTCATGTTTCCTGGCTGGCTGCACATGAAAATGAAAATGAACGACTTTAACACAGGAAAACCGCTGCACTACTAAAAGCAAAAACACATCATTCAAGGTGTCACCACTGACAGCCAGATTACACACAGTTGCTAGTTTATTAGGTACACCTATCTAGCACCTAATAAACTGAGAACTGGAAAAAAAAATTTTATAAAAAATTTATAAAATGAGAATTGCCAATTTATTAGACACTAAATGTGCATATCTAATAAACTGGCAACTCGGTGTGTTTCAAGTTGTCTCCAACATTGAGTGATAGTCAGCTGTTTTAAAACGTTTTTAAAAGTGTACTGCCAGGATTTGTAGTTGGGTTTGTTCTATTCATTAAGGGAATCTTTGTAATACAGTACATAACAAAATGCATATTCATGTAGTTCTGCTCATCTCTGTTTAAAATGAACAAGCTGCGGCTAGACAGATGGAGCACCGCTTAAGGGTTCTGATGCCAAATGCTCCATGGTATGGACTTTTTTGTTTCGTGTGTGTTTGATTTGACTGAATATGTAGGTGCACCGAAGCCCCTCCTCAACCTCCTCACTAGCTACAAATGGGACTGTAAATGAAGGTGGGGTGAGAATTGATCCTAGCTCGTTGATCCGGAGTTAGTTTGAAACCACTCCACTATAGAATTTTGCTTGCACATCAGACATGTATGTACTCTGTAAATAGATGCTTTTATATATATATATATATATATAAAGAATGTAGAGTCACATACATCACCATTACCTGCTAATCAGAAACAATCTGATGAAGATAGAGGAAATACTACACCCATCATTGGAAAGCAGGAAACTAGTTAGAGGTTTATATCTGTCCTTTTTCAGCATAAGAACATTTACTTCCAACATAGTCTGTCTCCTTGAGTGAGTCATTTCATCAAAATCCAAATTGATTGTGCTTTAAAATGAAGTGGAGCCTCAAATCTCTTGCATTTGTGCTTTGTGTTTGGGCTTTAATGCTGTTCGATTAATCTCAAATTGCATGATAATTGCCAGAATAAAGCATAACATCTCATTAAGAGTAAACTGTAATCCTGTAATTGCAGTTCCTTATCTGACTTGTGTGCTAGTTGAGTAAATCACATGTTAAAAAATAGTAACTTGTATTTAATACTATGACCCTGAAAAGTAGTGGTATTGGTCATCCTTACAGCATAATTTGTGTGTATTGTAATACATTTAAGCGATACAGAGCTTATTTTAACATAAAAAAACCTAAAAAGCACTATACTGGGTAATTTTATCTCATGGATTATTAGTGGGGGCTGAACTAATGCGATGCAACTATTTTTTCCTTTAAGTCACGTGAACTTGTTGGGCTGGGTTGTCCAGCGTAAGGAAACAAGCAGTGCTGGTTTTAGACGTAAAAGCTTGGGCTTTGTGCCAAATAGTTCTGCCTGGAGGTCACACTGATAGCAGGTTGGCTTGAAGTGGTTTTCGCAGGATACCAAAAGAGTCGGAAAACAACAGTTTTCAGAGTATGGTCTGTGCCGATGTTATGTTTTCCTCGATTCTGTTGCAAAAGCCTTATTTTGGTTAGGTGGATGTGCTCATACTCTTACTGTCTGATTTGTTTCACTTAATTGCCAAACTGTATAATCCTACTGCTAAGGTCTCAGGGAGACTTTCTCAGATGACACTGGGAAATACACTCTGAACAGCTCTCCAGACTATCGTAGGGCCAACAAACACAACCTTTCACACTCACACTTAGGGTCAATTTCGAACAGCCAGATAGCATAATATGCATGTCTTTGGACTGTTGGAGGAAACCGGAGTACCCAGAGGAAACCCACACAAGCACCAGGAGAACATGCAAACTCCACACACAAACGCCCAAGCACGGAATTCACACCCAGGACCTTTATACTGTGGGGCAAACGTGCTAACCACTACGCCACCATGCTGCCCTGAGTTCATACTGTGCTGATCATAGACTGAGTGACTGGGTAATCTATTGTGATTTTTTTTGTTTGTTTTTTGTTTTATTTTTTGGACTTTTTAGTATGGCCTATTTTTTGGTCAGCATTGTTGTTGTTTTTAAAGTGCTTTATAAATAAAGTGGTAGGGTATGGTATGGTATCTACAGCAGATTCTTCAAATTTTTCTTATAATTTAACACTACAGTAAATCTATGCAATCTGGTGCAATTACTTTTGTTGTTGTTGTTGTTGTTGTTATCTGTAGGTAAGAAACCTGAATGTAGTGTCCATTTACCTTTAAACTAGACTATAAACTGTGTGCCAGGTCCAACAAATGAACACATTTCTGTATTTTCTCAAGGTTATTTAACATGAAAAAAGTGAGTTACTGATACAAATTCATCCAAAGACACTCAGTAAACGCAGTGAGTATGCGTATGGTCTTTACTCTGAATTCATGCTGGGAATCATCAATATCAGGATTCAGTTAGCAGTTATGAAAGAGTGATTTTTTTTGAAAACTTGTTAAACATTTGTTAATCAAAACCAATTGAAACGGTGGTCCTAAAAATTCACTGACATCATCACATGTAGTGTTTGAATTAGCCTTTACATCAGACTGATTACTAGAACGTGGCATCATGATCGTGTAGTGGTTGGCACATCTGCATCACAGGAAGGTTAGAGTCCCGGGCTTGGCGAGATTGTTTCTCTGTGGAGTTTGCATGGGTTCTGTCTGGGTAATCCAGTTTCCTTTGACAGTCCAAAGACATGCAAATTAGGCTATTGGCTGTTCCAAATTGCCCAAATTGTGTGAATGGTTGTGTGTATGTTGGACTTGTGAGGGGCTGGCAAGCTGTTCAGGGTGTACCACACCTTTGTTCAGTGTCAGCTGATATAGACAGCAACCTCTCACGACCCTAGTAGGCCTAAGGGGTTTGGCATTGTACAAGGTGGGCTGAATAAGATGGGGTAATGCCAGAGCAGTGAAACTTAAGAGCTTCTATACCAAGGGGATCCAAGCGCTGTAACACCATTGGAAAAGGTCATCATCATCATCATCATCATCATCTTCCGCTTGTTCTGGGTTTGGGTCGTGGGGGCAGCAGCCTAACCTATTTCCTGGGGACGCCGAGGCATTCCCAGACCAGCCGAGAGACGTAGTCCCTCCAGCGTGTTCTGGGTCGACCCCGGGGTCTCTTCCCGGTTGGACATGCCCGAAACACCACACCAGGGAGGAGTTCGGGAGGCATTCTAATCAGATGCATGAGCCACCTCAACTGGCTCCTATCAAAACGAAGAAGCAGCAGTTCTACTCCGAGTTCTCCGGATGACAGAACTTCTCACCTTATCTCTAAGGGATAAACCGGCCACCCTGCGAAGGAAGCTCACAAGAATACAATCGGCATTGGAAGAAGTGTTCAGCACATTTGTTCTGCTACCATGTTGGGAAGAACTTCCACAAAATTTTTGAGCTCCATCGTCAAAAGAATGCCCCAAGTGTGTTCAGCTGTAATATATTCAAAAAGTGGCTACTTTGATGAGTCAAATAATTAAATTAAATTGTGTTAAACAGAAAGGTTTCACTATATTCTTTTTCAGAGCAATGCAGAAGGTATTGTGACGCTTATGAGATGCTGTGATGCTTATGAGAGCTTATGAAAATTGTACTAAAGTAAAGTAGTATTACGTTAATGATTACTCTGAATAGGAACGTTTTTAAATTTGAATTTCTCCACTAATGAAATAGTCACTAATGTCAGGACAGTACTAATGTTATTAGTTGTATTAGTGTAAACACGTCATTCAGGTAACGTAACGTAAGACCTATTATACAACTGCAAGAATCTGATATTATATATGCCAGTTGGTGCCATGCGAAAGGTCAGTGTGTGCACTCCAACAGTCTTTTTTTATTTTTTGCTTTAATTTTAGAGTACATTGGGACATTTAACTGTATAAGTTACAGTATGTACTTAAAAAATGGGCGTTCTAAAACTTTTGACCAGTGCTGTAATTCTCTGGGTACAGTGGAATATATCACAAAAAGTACACAAAAGTACACTTCAATTTATGAATAATATTAACCAACTTTTCTTATTTCTTTTTCTTTCTTTCTTTTTTTTTTAAACAAACCTCTGAAATTTAAATATTCAATATTCAAATGCTAAGTTAAATGTGATGTATTTGAAAAGTAGCATCAAACATTTCTAGGAGAGACTATTAATCATCACTTAGCTACCAACTGATTCAGTATTATTCTCAATAATACTGAGAATAAATAATCAATAACATTACAGAAATTTTATACAATATATTAGGACTAGGGATGTGTAGGGGGATTGGTAGGAGGTTGTAGAACAATTCTTAGATTTCTCCTTAAATTAATTTTACTATGTAAAGCTATTTTGTGACAATGTCAATTGTAAAAAGCACTATACAAATAAAACTGAATTGAACTGAATTGACTTTCGAACCTTAAGTAGTGGTATCATTAGCAAGTGTATTTTTTTAACATGTTAATGAAGAGTAAGTGAATTGTTTTTGAGAAACATTGAATAACATGGCAAGAAACACTATTTCGACTTTCAAGAACAAAGCTGCTAAAATGAAAACATCTATTGGTAAACCACTCAGATTATTGGACTGCACAGTGAATTAACAGCCAAGACAGGCTTACTGAAATATACATCCACATTCACATGTGCTATCCACTTCTGGCTAAAAATCAATTGCAGACCCACCTTTTAAAAACTAATCAATTTAGTCGCCTAAGGCTGAAGTTGCAGAGCAGTTTTATGAATGCAACCCCACAAGAGTTTTAACTCCATATAACAGCAGGTTTACTTTAATGAAACTGGTTTTGTGCTGTGGTGGCTTAAAAATGGTGCTGATAGTCAAGGATATTTAATTTGAATGTTATAAGCACATTCCGCTTCTCATAAGTACATCAGCAAACTTTTTCACTGGATCTGGACTCGAAATCAACATGAGTCGTTAGTGCATATCATATGGGCTGATCCCCACCACTTCAGCAGCTCTCCAATTGTACATATCCAGCAAACCTCATCAAATGTCTTCAGCAGTTTTTGGTATGTGTTGCTGACACATCGCTCAGAGTCCTTTCATCATAATTATAATTCGCAAGTGATAAGCATGCATTGAATTGCAAAGGTACTTGAGACATCTGCCTCTATTCAAAGTCTACCCATGTCTATATAGAAAGATGTGAAAAGCAAAGTGTGGGTTTAAAAAATAAATAAATAAATCTAAGGCTAAACCTATAGGGTTTAACATAAGTTGCTTTTACAATGTGAGATTTCACTAAGGCATTTAATAATGTACAAAATAATCAAAGTAAAAGCTTGGCAGAATTCCTTAACAGATTGTGTGATAAGATGTTTTCTGTCAGATTTTACAATGAACATCCTCTAATGATAGACCTGTGATTTAAGAAAATTATTACATTCTGCTTACATTATTAATCACCGTGATCTGGGCTTGTGCAGAAAATGAGCTTGAGATATTTTGTTCTCTCTTTTAGCATGTTTCTTTTTGTTCTAGAGAACAGGTTCTGCAGGGGGCTTGTAACCCTTCGAGGTGAAAACATACATTGCAAAGAAACCACGAGAAAGTGTCACGTGCGGAATGGGAGAATAATAATTAGTTTCCCACCCAGGAATGGCATGATCTGATCTGTCCGCTAGCTCAGTATTTAAAATACATTATTCGGAGGGGATAATGCCAACACTCACTGTTTGTTCCGGTCATTTGGAGTAGGTGGTGTCATTATTATCATGATTGAAATAGAAAAATAAACCATAAAAACCTTTTAACCTCCACCAGGGAAGAAGGTTATGAGATTGTGTGTGTCAGAGACCAAGATAACTTGAAAACTAATACATGGATTTCTATGAAATTTTAACCAAATGTTGGTCTTGGGCCAACAAAGAACTGACTTAATTTTGGGTGTGATCCAGATCCAGATCCAGGATGGTTTAGAAGGATTTTTTAACATTGTGTCATAGGGCAAGTGTGCAGAAATCACCCAGAATGTGAGAGGAAAAAAATACAGAGCTCAAAAATAATTGTAGAACAGGTGCACCATAATTTTACATTATTTGCCACTATAACCCATATAATGACTAGGTTGCTCTACCTTGGTGGAGGTCTGCACCCTCTGAGTACAAATCCAGGTTTAATAATTCATTTGTTTTTCTTGTGTTTCTGCCTCCTATATACTAAATCACCTCTACGGAGTGCAGTTTACTTTTGTTTCTATGTAGTATGTACTCAATTCTGAATAGGCAGAGTAAACAGACTCAGCTCGAAGCTCAGAGCTCACCTGACCTGCCTCTGACCAGACTCTGTCTGGGTAAAATATGAAAAAATTGTTTAAGTTTGCTTTTATTTATGTCTCTGCATAGTATATACTTAAAATCTTAGACCGAGTTAGAGACGCAGTTGCACAGCTCTGCTTGTGTGTGCTTGCAGCTCACCTGAGTCTGTCATGATTAAAAAATATATATAAGATTTAAACCATAAAACCTTATTCAACTGTGCTTCTTTTGCTTATGCTTTATGCTTTTTCTATGGATGTCACCAAATTGAATAATTCAGTCAGTATGACTATTCAGTGACATCCACCTCGCCTTTGTAATTGGTAATTAGCATGTTATGTTACGTTTTGCCATTACCAATACTATAATTGTTACTGTCTTGGGAGTTTCATGGGAGCACCAGTCACACTCTGAGGATTTATTAAAAATTTTCTGAAACTCTGTAATCGAATGTCTTTGGTTGCAGTGGCACTAAACTGTCTCTCAATGTATGTGCCACACTAAGAATTCAAAGACCTGCTTGCCTTTGACTGTCATGATTAACTCATGACTGAAGAATTCTCCAATTTGCAGGGATTCTTTGTATACAGTGGAAACTCCTTGAAATGGCTTCACAGCAATTAATAGATTTCCTGATTTACACAAAAGGCAAAAATTCTTGACATCCTTTATTTGCAGAATCTAAACAAGCGTGCCAGTAATTTGGTGAAGTGGCTATTTATGGAGAGTAGTGAGGATTTCTATTTATTTTTTTTAAACTTTGGAGGATATTTAGCCACCGCATTCACAAACATCTGTGAACTTTAGCTTGAAAAATATCTTAGATGATACGATTTACATTTACAGCTGAGCAGTTGAAGGCTAAAGGCCTTGCTTAATTGCCCCACAGTGGCAACCAGGTGGTACCGGTGCTTGAACCGCCAACCTTCTGATCATTGCATGATTCTCTGAGCCTTATCCTTTGAGACCTGCCATGTTATTACGTTTATGGTGTAATGCTTTGAGATGAGGTCAGCCATCAGTGGTACCAATACTCACCGAGAAATGTCGAATTATCACTGGGCGACATCTGGAACATGTAAATGGGTGTTTGTGTATTGTTTGAATATATATACAATTATGTAGGCTGTTAGCGAGTGTTAGACCAGACCTTAAATGTGCAGTGTTCCAGGTATTTATAGTCTAACATCTTTGGTTAATCATTTTGCAGTGAAAGGTAAAAAAAAATTAACCTAGATAAATTTGAGTTATGCTACTTGATAAATTGTTGTTTCTAAATGGAGACACTCCAACAGAATATAAAGACATAGTTGCATTCTCCATCTGTCTGCAGTAAGGCATTTCTGGCATTGAACAGCTTCAAGTTGCCTTAATGCACCTTCAGAACTGTCAGTCATGCCAGTTTGATTCTGACAAACAAGGGATGACTGAATGTGGAGGAAACCACTCTGAAGAACCATGGTGGCTTTTAATTAGCTGCTACTGTAGAGCAAGATCCGCCCAGTGGGGCGGGGCCTCAGTTATTTGGACAGTAAACATAAGTCTAGTATAAACATAAGATAAACATAAGACTAGCAAAAGTCATTAAAAAAAACAACAACAACAACAACAAAAAAAAGATAAACGTAAGACTAACAAAAGTCATTAAAAAATGTGACCCAAACTATTCTCTTTTTATAAATGGTTTTCAAACAAACAAACAAACAAACAAAAAAACCCCGATAAACATAAGACTAGCAAAAGTCATAAAAAAAAACCAAAAAAAAAACAATATATGCCTCAAAATATTCTTTTTTTTATAAATTTTTAATTTCTATGTATACTATTAAAACATATGTCTGTCTATCTGTCTGTCTGTCTGTCTGTCTGTCTATCTATCTATCTATCTCTCTGTCTGTGTCTATCTATCTATCTGTCTGTCTGCCTGCCTGTCTGTCTATCTGTCTGTCTGTCTATCTGTCTGTCTGTCTGTCTGTCTGCCTGTCTGTTTGTCTATCTATCTGTCTGTCTATCTGTCTGTCTGTCTGTCTGTCTGTCTGTCTGCCTGTCTGTTTGTCTATCTATCTGTCTGTCTATCTATCTATCTATCTATCTATCTGTCTGTCTGTCTGTCTGCCTGTCTGTCTGTCTGTCTGTCTGTCTGCCTGTCTGTCTATTTATCTATCTATCTATCTATCTATCTATCTATTTATCTCTTTACCAGTCTGCTTTCCATCCATCCATCCTTCTATCTATCTATAGCTCTTAAACCCCTATTCTGATCTCAGGGCCAGTTGGAAACGATCCTTCAGCACTCCTCGTCTGGACTTACTGCACCTGTCTAACTTCCTGTCAGTCTTTCGTGCACTGCTGAGATTTTCCGTCTCTCACACGCGCGCACGTTCTCTGTCTTCCAGACTCAAACACGCGCGCGCGCACATCCATCCATCTCTCTCTCTCTCTCTCTCTCTCTCTCTCTCGCTCTCTCTGTGATGAGTTTGACGGCGTCGCAGCTGTGCTGTGCTGAGAGTACGGGATTCGCCTGCTGTGTGTCTCTGTGTGTTATTAAGAGTTTTGGTGCTTTTTGGAGCCCCAGCATGGGGAAGTTTCAGTAAAGCAGTGTAACTGTGCGCTCTGCCGTCAGAGAGGCGCGCGCGTCTGGTCCGAAGCGCTCGGACTCCGGAGCGGCTCCGTCTGTTTCGAATCTGAAGCCAGTCGGACTTCAGCCGGTGTCGTGATTCTATATGAGCGGAACATATTTGAGTCGGGATTAGAGCTGCTCATTACAGGCGCAGAGAATGGACCTGGCGGGCTTGTACTTCATGCAGCTGCTGTTCTCAGGTGAGTGACTGGAGCGCTTTCTGTACAAATAGCCGCCAGATGAACAAAGTCCAGCTTGGGGAAAGACGCAAACGCGTACGGTGTAGTTGATCAGGTTTACTGCTTGCTCATGGGATGTCGAGCTGCACCAAAAAAAACAAACAAAAAAAAAAAAAATCATAACACAGGTCTAAACTCTGTTTTATTAAATCTTCTGCAGATGAAGTCAAAGGCAAGTAATTTATTGGTAAACAAGTTTATCATAGACACAAACAGAACATGACAGTATCATAATAATAATAATAATAATAATAATAATATTAATGATGATGATAATAATAATAATAGTAATACTAATAATAATTATAATAATAATAATAGTAATAATAATGATAATAATAATAATAATAATAATAATAATAATGATGATAATAATGATAATAATAATAATAATAATAATAATAATAGTAATAGTAATAGTAATAATAATGATAATAATAATAATAATAATAATAATAGTAATAATAATGATGATAATAATAATAATAATAATAATAATAATAATAATAATTAGGATTGTGATAGATTATAGAATTAATTCACACGGATAAACTGATAGATAGGATAATAATGATGATGATGATGATGAAGATGATGATCCTCATCATCGTCATCATCATATGGTGAATTGATGCACAGATAGATGGCTGTAATAAATAGATAGAGTTGACTGCAAAATTATTGGCACCCTCAATGATTTCTCCTCCCATGTAACAATATATAGGAACAACTTTTGTGACACAGCGTACTGTCATGCTAGCTAAACATACAGACAGACAGACAGGGTAAATATTCATTCATTAATAAAATAGTGAGCTGATGATTGTTAGATGTTGTAGATCGATACAGTTGACTCTTTGGCACCGCCAAATAAATGAATGTGAGCACTGTTTTGAGGTGATGTAGATCCTGATACACAAAGCTATAGTTTCCACTTAAAGTATTTTAGCACAGATTTTGTTTTCTTTAAACACGTTTCTTAAACAATATCTGCAGTTTCTTCTTTTAAATAATCAGCTCCACTACAGGAGTCGTGAAGAGCCCAGAGCCTCTATGTGTAATGAATGACATGCAGGATCTTGAGCCAAGCTCTGCGCAGAACATTACAAGCACATTTGTATTCGTAGGTTGTTTCATGTTCAATCCAGAGGATTTCAGTGGAGTTAATTGAGCACGAGTGAGTGAGATGGATATTGCGAAACATTGATTTTGTGTTCCTGTGTTAATTTCAGTGCAGGTTTGGGCTCATTTTCTTTACAGGTGCAATAACGTTGGGGTTTTGCATTCAGACATGAGAACATATGATACCACCAATTCTTAACACGAGCCCCTGTCCACTAGCTTCAAAACAGTTTGTATCAGTGATGCTGTATTTTACAGTAAATGTGCTGATGGTGTTCACGGATGAAAATGTCTGACAGCAACACATGATCCTAGCTGTAGTTCTGTTGATGTTTGGTAAATTTTACCTGTAGGGTTTCGCAGGTTCTCTCAGGAAACACTGATTTTATGCTCTTTTACAAAAGTTGATGTAATTTTGATTTTGAAACTTTGTAGCAAACCCAGGAATCAGCCAGATTTTACACTGGATTTATTGCACACACACACACACACACACACACACACACACACACACACACACACACACACACACACACACACACACACACAGGGCAGTTTCACAAAAATGAAATATAGTGCCCTTAACAATTATTGGCACCCCTTGTAAAGGTTAGTGAGATAGGTTAGAAAAAAAACGCCTTTAAGTCGAACTAAACTTATTCAGATTGAAATATGTGCATTTAGTGAAAAACAAATTACAACATCAATAAACCATTATTTTCATTAAGAACACGTCTCACAGTTATTGGCACCTCTGGAAATTATAGTGGACATAATGTAACTGAAGCATCTTCCTACTGAAATCATACTTTTTCAGTTGATTGGAGTGTGTATGAACTTTCAAGCTTTAATTAATGACTCCTAATCCCGATAAAGTGGGGAACAAATGTGAATTGACAGAAAGACCAGATTCCCTTAGTTATCCACCAGTATGGAACAGAAAAGAGAACACACAACCCAGATGATGCAGAAGCGTGTTTACCTTAATAAATCTGGGAATGGGTATTAAAATAGCTGCTCACCTGAAAATACCCATTTCTACTGTTAGGAAGTGATACTAAGTGCCTGGAAGAGGACCTAAGTTTACTTTTTCCCTAATGTACAGTGTGGAGGAGGGTGAGAGAGGCACAGAAATCCCCAAGCATCACGAAGTAACGTAAGTTACCAGAAAAAGTAAAATACTAGGGTTATCAATGCTCCAAAAACCTCCATCAGATCTCCATGGCAACAAATTAGTTGGTAACTGTGCTTGATGAAAAAAAAACAAAACAATAATAAAAAAAAACAAAACAAAAAAACCAACAGCAACAACAACAACAACAACAACAACAACAAAAAACTACTTTCTTTTTCACAAACTGGCCAGGACCCTGAATGATCTGAAAGATTCTGTGAAAAGGAATGGTCTTGGATGCCCTACTCTGTATTCACATATTAAATGCTATAGGAAACTAATCAGGGCTGTTTTTTTGGCAAAGGCAGGCTGTACAAAGTATTACATGTGTGGTGCCAATAATTGCAGCACATGTGGTTAAGGTTTTCTAATTTTTCAGTGTGAGATGAATCTACTTCACCAAAAAGCTGGATTCCCTTCCGCCCCAGCCCTTATAATGTTTTCAAAGGGTGCCAATATTTTTGAAGGGCAATGTATGTGAACATTTACATTGAGCATGTATCATTTTAAGAATACAAATTAATGCAAACAAGAAGGTTATGATATTTATATAAGTCTACGATAAACTGTAACAATGAACTTACCAATAACAAAAAAAATCAAGATATGTGACTTTTTTATTATTTAGTTTTCATTATGAGTAACTTAAATTGAGTACATTTTCTGGTTTGCCAGAATTACATCAAGCATTAAAGCTTAAAGTGACTAATCAGCATGCTTGGGGTCCTATTCAAGATTTTGGAAATTTCTTATTATACCTGTCATTCTTCTGTTCATTTCACGTTCTGTTCAGTTTTCCTCATGGTAATGGATTACAGAAACATTGTACGTGTGCACCATTGTGTTAAATGAAATGCAAAAATTATGTTTATGGATAATGAGAAAAAAAAACTGTAGACAATCTTGCATGCCAGGATGTTTGCATTTAATAAAGAAATCCTAAAATGACAAAAATTCTTCTAATTAATTTAGTTACATTTTCTCATAATTAAAAATAATACAAGGGTGGTGGTGGTGGCCTACTGGTAGGGTGCTGGATTACTGATCCGAAGGTCGGGGGCAATGCCCCACTATCACTGGATTGTCACTGCTGTCCCCCCAGTGCAGCTAACTGGGTAATCGAATGCCGGCCATGTCTCTCACTGTCTGTGGTGAGAGGCATGTAAAAGAACCATTGCTGACTTTTGTAAAGAGTAGTCTGCATAGCCATCAGCGTGTTTCTGCCCTGCGATGGCCTGGCGAAGTGTCCAGGGTGTACTCTGCCTTCGGCCAGAGTCGGCTGAGATGGGCGCCAGCCTCCCCGCGGTCCTAATTAGGAATAAGCAGTTCAGAAAATGAACGATGATTGAACAAGGTGGCATGGTGGCATAGTGGTTAGCACATCTGCCCCACAGCAAGAAGGTCCCGGGTTCAAGTCCCAGGCTCAGTGAGGGTGTTTTTGTGTGGAGTTTGCTTGTTCTCCCCATGCTAGTGAGGGTTTCCTCATGTCCTCCCACAGTCTAAAGACATGAAGATTAGGCAAATTGGCTGTTCCAAATTGCCCCTAGATGTGGGTGGTAGTGTGCATGATTGCGTGTGTATTCTCACTGCACCTTCGCAGAGAGTTGGCTGAGATAGGCTCCAGCCTCCCTGTGACCCTGGTAGGATTAAGCAGTTCAGTAAACGAACGAAATAATTAAATGTATTAAATAAAATATATTAAATGTTTATTTCATTTATCCTTTGCTATTTCTTTGGTGTGTGAAAACTTTTTTATCTTGCTGTTTTTGTGTTCTTTTCTGTGGTACGATTAGCAATTTGACTAGTGAGCTCAGTGACATGTAATGCATTAAGATGGATAGACTGGCACACAGATGATTGCCCAAGTTAAATAAAAGTTTGTCTTTGATTTCTCCATACACAAAAGCCATAAAACACATATTACTACCATCCAAAGCATTTTGTAGTACAAAGCAGTCGTCAAGCAGCATCAAAATAGTGTACTCAGTATTCAAATTTCTTACCTACAGCTATTTAACACCTGGAAAATGTGTTAAACAAAGAGACTTTTATATATGTCCCTTCTGGTCCTTGGAATGTAAAAACGTCAGCCATATGGGAGCGGCTCAAACTCTAAGGGGGTGAGAGGAATGTTAAATTATGCACGTTGCTTTCCTGTGCATACAATAAAAAAATCACTCAGCTGTTTCTGATCACCTTTATTACAAGAGGAAATGTTGAATGTCAATGTGGTAATAAGACTCAGTTAAATCCCGGATATGCCCTTGAGTAAATGTCCAATAAACAAATTTGGTCATAAATCAGCCGAATCAGCTGTTAATAAGGTAAATGATTTAATAAGGAGTAGCCAATCAGGATCAAGTCTTTTGGATTTATTTTTATCCTGCTACTGTTACTAGGTTTTGCTCACATTCATCAATCTGGACATTATGGATGGTGGTGAAGTGGGTAGCACTGTCACCTCACAGCAAGATGGTTCTAGGTTCTAACACTGCATTTGACTAGGGAACGTCTATGCAGAGTTTACATGTTCTCCACTTGCTTGCATGGGGTTCATCCAGATGCTCTGTTTTTCCTCCCACGGTCCAAAGTCATGTGGATTAGGACAACTGACTAGTCTAAATCACCCATAAGTGTGAATGTGAGTCTGAATGACTGTCTGTCTCTCTATATCAGCAATGTGATAGACTGAGGTGTTGCAGTCTGCCCATGGTGTACCCCTCCTCTCACGTTAAATCAGATAGGATTGATGGGAACTCATCCTGATGGATACATGCAGATAAGAAATGTTTGGATGGATGGATGGAAATAATGTGCTTATTTGTAAACTATACAGCATTTATACTAAAACTGTGGTATTCAATTAAAATCCAGTTAGTTAAAATCCTTTGTATCCTATGAGAGTTGTTAAATTTTGTTACAAGGAGCCTCTTTAAAGGAAATTGGTGGTGCAGCGTTTAAATCTGTTGCATCACAACAAGAAGATTTCAGGTTCAAATCTGCTGGCTGACTAGGGCTTGTTAACCTACATTGTATATGGAGTTTGCATATTCTCTTCCTGCCTGTGTGGATTTCCTCCCACAGTCCACAGACATGCAGATTAGGTCATCTGGTTACTCAATTGTGTCAATGAGATTTCGAATGCCTGTATGTCTCTCTGTGTTAGCCCTGCAACAGAATGGTGACCTGTCCAGGGTGTACCCTACCACTCACCTGAAGTCAAGCACCCCTTAACGGATCAAGGGGTCACTGTAGTGTAGATAATGGAGGACAGATGGGTAAAGACTCACTAATGTATGTTTCAATTGTAGGAAGTCACTGAGTTATTGCTAGGATTGTAAGATTGTGTATGGAACAATATGCTATAATATGCTATTAGTCTGTTGTGCTCCATCACCATTTTATATTAGTATCACAGTGGCTTTGGAGGAGTGTAGACCGCAGTGACACCTGGAATTAATTTCGAGAGGGATTGGTAACCATCATGAAATCTCACTCGCGTTTTAAACTCACGTTCAATGACGAGACGGCCCGAGATTTTGAGCAGCAGAGAGCATTCACTAAATTCGGGACTCTATAAAACTCTATAAAAGGAAAGGAGATTTATGTTGTAACAGAGGGATGATTTTGTTTTTATTAAAAACCTTTAAGATTAACATTACATTAGGCATGTTTAACATTCAGACAGGGAAAATAACAGGACAGTGTGTTGTGATTAAGCTCTTCTAGTGAGAAAGTTTTAATTTGTTCATTCATTCATTTCTGAACTGCTTATCCTAATTAGGGTTGCGGGGAGGCTGGCACCCATCTCAGCTGACTCTGGGCAAGGGCGTGGTACACCCTGGACAGCTCACCAGGCCATCGCAGGGCAAGAACGTTTTGATATATATTTTTGAAATACATGTACTTATTTAGCATATACCAAAATGAGTAACTCTGGTGTATCTATAAGTTATCTACTAGTAATAATTATCTATTTTTATTGAATTGGATTAAGTGCTGTTTGCTGTTCTGACTCATAGTAGGGTAATGATAAAACCTTTTTGTCTTGGTATAGGTAATTTTGGGAATTCTTCTGTGAGGTGGCCGCTATGTGAAATCTTAAGCTTAACCTTAAAGCTAAACCTAAACCTTAAAAAGCTTGCCGTCCTCGATTGGCCTGGTTTTTGCATCACTACTACTACTACTACTACTACTACTACTACTACTACTACTACTACTACTATTAAGATTGCTAGCAACATCTGTGTACTTACCCAAAATATCATTTAAATTCAGCTCTTCCTAGTCTATAAAGTAGGTGTTGCATTTCATTTTGAACTGAAACAGTATATTATCTTCATATTGATGGATAAAAGCACGCAAACACAGACTTCCAACTTTCGTGCACAGGTACAAGTTTAGAGTGATATTGAAAGCCAATGGCTGGAGTGTACATGTTCACCCAAGCATGTTCCAAAATGTCACGTGAGCTAAAATACTGGCGTGACTAACATCGATGGGCCTGACGTGACAGGCCAATGTAAGCTTCCAATCTCTCTCTGTATTAATCCCAGGTGACACTAAGGAAGCAAAAAGGGGCATGACTAAATAAGCATAAGTTATGCATAAGATGCTAATTGCTAGAATTTACTGATAGTGAGGTTTTTTTTTTTTAAATAGCAATTTATTAATTAATTTGATATTTTCAAGGTCACAAGTGCTTGCTTGAAAAATCTTAGAGATTGAAGATCTTTAAGCCCTTGGGGAAAGTAGATGGTTAAAGGATCTCTAATGTAAGAATGTGTGAGGTTTTTAAATGCCTTAGAAGTGAGGACAAGAATTTTAAAATGTATTTGAGAAGAAACAGGTTTGAAGTTCATATAAGTGTGGTGTAACACGATCTCATTCCTTAACTTTCATGAGAGTTCTAGCTGTTGCATTTTGATTAATCTGTAATTTTTAACAATGGTATTCCATAGGTCGGCAAAGATACAGTTGGAATCATCAAAGCATAAATCAAGTTATCTCTTAGTATCTTTGAAAGAAAAAAAGCTTTAGTTTTATGCTATATTTTTAGGGACTTCAGCCATATTTCTCAAATGGAAGAAAGCTATCTTGGTAACTTATTGGATCTCAGTATTACCACGATAGCATATACATCATGGATGAAGCTTCCTGGACGATGGTACAAAACACCTCTCTCTATATTGGATGTGGAATTTAAAATTCAAAGCACAGTCCACAGTTACACCAAGATTTTTCTCATGCGCTTTCGTTTTAAGCAAAGCAAAAGCTTTAGTTAATCTACTCATCTGTGATTTTACAAGATGAAAAACAACCATTAAGTGAAACTTAGTCATTTAGTGATCGCTTTGTGGAAAGTAATCATGTTGTCATTCTCAGTTCTCTGTGATTATTTCCTTTGATAAATGTTTGTGAGTGTGGATAAATGAGTTGAATGCATGTGCTAATTTACAGGTGATTTTCATTTATCAACATATGAAGAACACCCAGAAAACATCTGTCTTAGTGGAACTTTGAAATTTGACTGGAATTATGATTGCCGATTGGTCTCCACATTTGTACTGAATCCTAACTGAATGGGTGTGGATTTAGGCTTGTGTGTGTGCGTGCGTGCGTGTGTGCGTGTGTGTGTGCGTGTGTGTGTATTAGGTCCTGTACACAGTATACAATAAATAATTATCTTTATTATATACGACATGGGAACGGATGGGATTGGTTCACTATCTCGGGATACTAAGCAATTACTGAATGAGGCAAAGTATGAAATGGAGAATTTAATAGGGTTTAACCCAAACCCTAGGGATAACACCCTTCAAGACAAATTCTGTAATTGTTTTATTATACTCACTGTATTTCTAATATTGTTCATTCATTTATTCATTTTCTGAACTGCTTAATCCTAATCAGAGTCGCAGGGGAGGCTGGCGCCAATCTCAGCTGACTCTGAGTGAAGGCAGAGTACACGCCTGGACAGTTCGCCAGGCCATCACAGGGCAGAAACACGCTGACGGCACTGCAGCCTACTCTTTACGAAAGTCATCAATGGTTCTTTTACATGCCTCTCACCACAGACATTGAGAGGCCTGGCCAGCATTTTATAACCCAGTTAGCTGCAGTGGGGAGACAGCAGTGACAACCTGGTGATAGTGGGGCTTGGAACTCAGCACCTTACCACCAGGCCATCCTTGTTAATATTATTGTTTTTTTTTAAATTATAAGTAGACAGTGGGGGATAGGTAAAGATTAGGTACTCGGATGAGTGAAAACTACCTGACTGAGATACCTGTACAGTATTTAGCTAGCATTAGTGAGCTCTGTGAGGTTTGCATTCTATACCAGTATTGCCTGTCATGATTCATCTAAGACAAAAAAAAAAAAAAACAACAACAACAACAAAATATCGAATTAAAATAATTGATGGTGAAAACCTATTTTTACTGTCAAGAATTGCACATTTCCCCCCACCAAACATGATTTATCAGCTTTCTGCAAGAAACAGTAAGTCTTGAGAGCAGGCAGAGATTTTCTCTCTTGGAGGAGAGGAGGAACATAGAAATCATAATAGGCTACGCTCTGCGGCAGACGGCTCCGCCATGTCCGAAGCACTGCAGCCCTGAGCTGTAAAATTAATTTAGTTTTCTTAATATTTTGCTGTTGTAGTCATCTATCTCTATCTCTATGCTTACAACAGCATTAATATTAGGAAAATAAAATGAAAATTACAGCCCAGTGCTTCCACAGTCTGCTGCGGGGGGGTAGCTGATCTGTTTGATATTTATGAGGGAAATTGGCACGTTCCAAATGTACAAGAATAATTTGATGTTGGTAATGGGTAGATCAGCTCATAGAAGAATATTAACTTTTCATTGATGGCTTTTCACCAATTAAAAAAATTTCAACGTATAATAATGGGCATTATCTGAGGAGTCCACTAGCAAAACCTGCTAAGCCAAGTTGGTCAGTCTTTAAGAAAAATCTGATTTTTTTTATAGGCATAGAAATTATCTGATAGAGCTTTGCTACTTTTTTTTTTTTTACAATTTATGACATGATTTAGCAGGTTTTGAAAGGGGAGCTATCATTGGGACATGTGCCGGTGACTGAAAAAGAGGCTAAGGGAAATAACTCATCTCAAAAATAAGACGGAATCTACGCAATGTGGCTTTTATATGGTTTAAGAATTAGTTTTAATTTGCTTTTCTTATGTTCCAGTGTAGCATACTAAAATAGATCTTGGTGGATATCTACTGTTGTATCCATTAATCAAGTCTATTGGACTTCCTTTACTTCATTTAGTCCTATAACACACATGAATCTATGTTAACGTCTCACAATTTCTTATAAAATCCATAGTGCTCTGCGACTGAGCCAGATTGTTGACCTTTAAAGGACAGTAATTTTACATGACATCTCAGGAGATTACACTGAATCTCCCTCACCAAAATCAGTCTGTCACTTCGCCAACAGTGAATTACTTCAACTGCAGTTAATCAGTCTGCTTTAAAACACACACACACACACACACACAC
>JAOUQZ010000010.1:4847192-4880079 GCA_028564935.1 Neosilurus hyrtlii | reverse complement strand
TATTACCTAACTGAAAAAACATCCACTATGCATTCAAGGCCAGGATACATTTTTAAATAAGAACATTTCACCCATCTACTAAAAGGCTAGACATTTAATGTTAAAAATAAATAATAAATATATAAAGTAACCAGGCTACTAATCAACTTAGTTAACCAACTATCTTTTTGTAATACCAAAACCCTGTTGAATTCTAATATCTGATTGGTCAGAAAGTATCTCCCTCCTCCAGGATCCCGGGAGAGAAACACCAACACAACACACAAGCCTTGTTCAGCATCTCTCCTGTTTATTTTACAGCTTTCAGGGGTTTTATATATTGCTACTGGGGCAAGACAATACAGGGCTGCTCAGTTCAAAGGAAGCGCTACATGCAATTCACACAGGATAGGCCAGTAGGAGTTTGACCATCTGTAGTGGCATGACTATATAGATTGTGTTCAATTGCACAGGCACAGAGTCTTTTTGACTACTACACATGTGCTACACTTTGTTTTCAAAAAGCATAAAAGAAGAGAAATAAAAGAAAACAAATAGTCTGTTCCCATTTTTACCCAACATCTATTTAATCTAGTTAACCTTTTACACTGTACATATTTAAATTCTGTGAAATTAAGTTCAGGGTATATCACAGTCCAAATAAAAAATAAATAAATAAATAAATGAATAAAACTATATTATTAGTGTTAAAGAATCCTTTAAAAGGTTTATGGATCTAAAATTTGTTCCGAATCATCTCCAAAATTTAACTGTGTTAAATGCCTAAGGCCTCACCTCGGGGAGAAATTTCATGAAAATCCACAGATAACTTTTTGCCTAATTTTGCTAATAAACACACAAACTTTGGCAGTGGTACTGTAATTATAATACAGGACATAGACAAAAGGAAAAAAGGAATGCATAGTATTTATTGAAAGAATAACATAACTTCCTCGACGTGATCAGAGCGGATTCTTTTCCATCTTGC
Source organism: Neosilurus hyrtlii (assembly GCA_028564935.1). Lineage (NCBI taxonomy): Eukaryota > Metazoa > Chordata > Actinopteri > Siluriformes > Plotosidae > Neosilurus > Neosilurus hyrtlii. The sequence continues at coordinate 4,879,112 of JAOUQZ010000010.1, read as the reverse complement.
CAGATAGCTGCTACACACACCTTGAACTGCTTTGTTCCTTGTTTGGAAAACCGGTAATAACGCTGATCATTTTCCTTCATTGTGTCCATCTGGCTTTGGTTGCTACAGCCACGAACACAACAGCATCCACTGGAAGATTTCTTCCGATATACTTTAAGAGATCTTACACTTGATTTGAATGTTTTGACTCGACATTTACACATTTACCATTTCATACAGTTTAATATATTCAAAACCAAAATATATCACCCAATGCATTGTGGGTGATAACGAATCAGTGCAAGAGATATAAAAAAAAAAAAAAAAGAGAGAGTATGTTGAGAAAATGAATGTTTATAGCTGTTGTAAAGTTTCAAATATGATAACAGGAACTAACTTGTGAGTTTTCTTAACCTTTAAGTGAATCACTGTGGTTTAAGAAGAATAAACGCTACTGGTCAAGATGTTAGTGAAAATAATAACATCAGTGTTGCATTCTTTATATGATATTTAATTTAAAAATTTTTCTCAAATCATAATCATAATTTAGGTAAAAATCCACAAGATTCACTGAATCAATTAAAATCTGGAAATCTAACAAATGTTTATACATTCAGGTTGGCAAGGTGGTGTAGTGGATAGCACATTCGTCTCACAGCTAAAAGGACTTGGTGAAGGCTCCGTTTTTTTCCCACAGTCCAAAGACATGCACTTTAAGCTAACTGGCTGTTTCAAATTGGCCTTTGGTGTGAGTGTAGATGGTTGTGTGTGTGTGAGTGTGTGCCTGTGTGTGTTTGTGTTGGCCCTACGAAGGACTGGTGGGCTGTTCAGGATGTACCCTGCTTTTGCCCAGAGTTGGTGAAATAGGCTCCATCCTCCCAGAGACCCTAAGTAAGAGAAAGCAGTTCAGCAAATGAATGAACAAATGAATGAACGAATGAATGAATGAGAAAATTTACTGAACAAACTGCCGTACTGAGATTGCTAATTCAAGTATACAGAGATTACCCAAGATAGATACATGGATTACTCGAAAAGATTCCTCAAAAGCCCCAGGGTGTAAATTACTTATCAGTTGTAGTCAATGAATAGCCATACATGCATGAAGGGTAGATTTAAATGGGTTCTCCATCATTAACAGTATAGACATAGACTCAATATAATTAGCCTTGAAAGTTGATACTGTGGCAGGAAGTATTAAACACAGAAATGCCAATAACGATGAATCAGTGTAATATATCTTAGCAATGAATTATTCATTTCCACTGTCTTATTCCCTCCTTATTTTCATTATTGGTATAAATAAGAAATGGTTCTTATAATAACCTAGGCTTTGTTCTATGGAATGTAATTGCACCCCTGAGTAAGGTATGTCCCCCAGCCATGACACAAAGACTTTGTGAATCTTTCAGTTGCAGTTCCTTCATAAAACTAACCAGAAAATGCAAAAATTTTGTCTTTTCTTTTATTTATTTATTAATTTTAAGAGGGTTTAAACGCAGATATGAATTTCCTTACTATTCTGTATATGTCTGTGGTATAGTAAGTTGTACATGTTAAGCAGCTTGTTAAGCATTTATATTTTATGTAATTTATATTTTATCTAATCTAGCATTTATATTTTAATGGCAGGCATTATTGGTTCTGATATTTATCAGTTATGTCAAGCGCATCGATAGTGTAGCGCGTATAGTCCTTGGTCCGCTTACTTCAATGACGTTTGCAATCAATCCTGAACTCACCACTAAATGAGTTGAACTTAACAAAGAAAACCAAAGGAAGAGCTTATTTTAAGATCATTTTCACTCAGCCCAGTTTGAGAGGTTGGATTAAAGTTAATACTTACCTAATATAGGATTTAATTCAATTTGTCTTGAAGTAATTCCATTGTCAGCAGAGAAGACAGACAGGCAGCCACTTCCCCTCCAATTAGCTGAGCCAGGGGTCGATTTGTGCTCAGGGAACCTGTGAAGTAGAAACTCTGTCAATGCCCATTATCCAAAGGAATGACTGTCACATGTTAATTCTGACCTTGTTATTTCATTATTGTTATCGACATCACAACTACACCAATATCGATTGTTTTTTTATTTTTTTTTTGGTTGTCCCCCAGCTTTTTGAAGCCGTGTAGCCGGTAGCATATATCACAGTATTATTGATAGTCCCGAAGTCCAAGGAAGAAATACCTTTATACCATAATTAGGACTGTGTGAGCTGTAGTGTAAATGCATTAAATAAAAAAAATAATGAAATAAAATAAAACAATGAAGCATACTATATTTGGCAAGAATTTCTTATGCTTATCCTTTCACTGTAATGCATTGTGGTGGCACAGTAGCATAGTGGTAATCAGAATCAGAATACTTTATTCATCCGGGAGGAAATCGTGTATCACGTCTGCCTCACAGCAAGAAGGTCCTGCATTCAACTCTTGGGCTCAGTGAGTGTGGAGTTTGCATGTTCTCCTCAAGCTAGCGTGGGGTTTCCTCTGGGTACTCCGGTGTCCTTCCACAGTCCAAAGACATGCATTAGGCTAATTGGCTGTTCAAAATTGTCCCTAGGTGTGAATGTGAATGACTGTGTGTGTGTGTGTGTGTGTGTTGGCCTTGCAGTGGTTTGGCAAGCTGTTCAGGATGTGCCCTGCCTTCGTCCAGTGTCGGTTGATATAGACTGCAGCCTCCCGTGACACTAGTAGACATGAGTGATTTGACATAAATGAGTGAGAAAAATGTATTGTGTGAGGGTGGGCTGGAAAAAAACAAAACTGTAGACCACATGGGAGACTATGTTGAAAAATAAACCACATCTGGTCAAATTTGACATCACGGTCAGACTATGAACTTTTTTAGTCCACATTCATGAATGACTGGCTTTATGTATTAGTACAGAAATAAAAGTATTTTTATGTGTCACATAGTCAATTAGTGTCACATATTTGTCAACATAACTTCCAGATAGGGATGCACTGATAACCCATTTTTCCGAGTATAAGTACGAGTTCTTGCATTTGAGTACTCACCAATACCGAGTACTTTTTAATATTATTATTCCACTTTATAAAATATTTTTTTTCCATCTGATATTGTTTGAACATTCCTACATAAAGCCATAATTGCCACACATTTTACGCAAAAACAAAGAGAACTACACTTTAGAATGAACAACATCTTAATTCAATTAAGTGCATATTTTTTAACACAGCCTTGCCACACAAATAAAATCATCTTCTATTTTGAAAACGTGAGTGGCAGGGTTTTTTTAAATGAAAATCAGCTTCTCTGCATTATCAGCTGTTAGCCTGTTTCGGTTTTCATCTATGTGTGACACTGAGCTAAAAAGTCAATAAACACAACATGAACAGAAGTTTTAGGTATCCCCCACATCTGCAGCATGTCATCAAACACACCTGCGATGGCTTGGCTTGTGTGCAAACCCCGAAACTGTTTTGCATGTAGGATGACTCTCTGCATAAAATTATAAAATCCTCGTCTATGCACTGTGCAGTTAAACTAATTAGCGAAACCAGGCTAACACTGCTTGTTTAAATATCAGTGGTGAAGCTAAAAGTGGAGGAGTTTTGCATTTAGATGTGGATGATATGTTTCTTCACAAAGTCATGTAGTTTGGGCAGCTCCATGTCGTTCATGTTTGGGACTAGTGACGACATGCGGCTAGAGACATCATATCTTAATAGTCCGCCTTACTTTTGTCGTTTTTCTTCACTTTGAAATACCTCCACACGGTTGACGTGGCTCATCGCTCTTGCTTCCACCTGATAAGGTTAAAGGCAGGGCGATGTCAGAGCCTCATGCTGACATAAAGTGCTATTGGTTTATGATATCGGGACACTTTTTATGAGTATGAATACTTTACAGGGAGGTGGTATTGGAGCCAATACCCGATACTGGTATCGGTATCGGTGCATCTCTAATTCCAGGGATGCATCGGACCCTCAGATCATCTCTCTTTGTCCCTGATTCCTGCTTATAAACCTAAAACCAGCAGTTAAAACAGTTCAGGTGTGGATTGAGGAAGCTACCGCAGCTCTACAGGATTGCTTTGACTTTACAGACTGGGGAATATTCGCCGAGGAGACAGACCTGGAGGGTCAGCTGCCCTCAGCTGTGCTGTCTGACATAAATTACTGCACTGAGAATGTGACCAAAACAAGGACTGTTAAAGTGTTCCCGAACCAAAAACAATGGTTCAACAGTGAGGTGCGCACCCTGCTTAGAGCAGGGGATGATAGCTTCAATTCAGGAGACCCATAAGCTTACAAAGAGGCACGCCGAGCCCTGCGAAGAGGCATCCAAAAAGCCAAGTGCAAATATAAACAACTCATCGAGGACCACTTCGACAATAACACCAGGAATAAGTGGGATCAAGACACTCACTGGCTACAAGGACACACACATCAGCAGACTCCTCGAACAGCACCCTACCGGACACCCTGAACCAGTTCTAGGCTCGCTTTGACCAACACAACAGAGAGGCACGCACCTTCTCTGCTCTTTCAGAGAGGGGCGACGACCCCATCCAGCTGCAGCAGCACCAGATTAGAGTCACAATCCGCAGAATCAACGAGAGGAAAGCTACGGGTCCAGATGGAGTAACAGGAAGGGTACTTAAAACATGCACAGATAAACTAGCAGGGGTTTTTACCACCATCTTTCCTGCTTTTACCCACAAGCTGTTAAACGTGCAACCCCACCACCACCACCATCACATACACTGACTGAATAACCATCATTCAGACCATCTTCCTGGACAGTGCAATATTACTCCTTATGTGCAATACTCACGTTTAAGTGCAATACTCATGTTTAGAGCAGGTCTCGAACATCATATATCATTTTAGCATCATGCACCTTATGATTAAAAAGCTCGACCTCTCACCCTGTGTATACCATGCACCTTTGACATATCATGCACCCTTCTGTGTATGTCTTTAAATGTGTGAATATGTGGATAAATGTAAAAGTCTGTATATGTGTAAATATGTGGATATATGTATGCGTTGCATATACAGGATATATGTATGTATATGTGTCTATATGTGTACATATACATATGTGTATATGTGTTTGTAGGTATATGCACATAAATAGCTTAGTGTAGTTACCTTAGTTGTTTTTGTGTACTTTTTTTAAATGCTGCTAAACAGAGAGCTGCTAAACTGATTTTCATTGTGCATGCAACAGTTGACAATAAACATCTCTTTCTCTCACTCTCTTTAAACTTATTAAGTAAAACGAGTAGATGTAGAGAACAAAATTTTAATCTCTACTTTTGACTTTCCCCCCTTTTTAATTATGAAATGCTTGAACTTTCTGGTTCAAATGCAAGTATATCATTTTGAGAACTGTATATAGACTATATGGGCACAGTGTGGACACTAATCACAGCCCATATGAATTTCACCAAAGTGATGCTACACCATTGGAACCACACATTTATATGGAAAGTTTCTGTTATGATTATATTTCTTCACTGGAACCAAGAGACTCGAACCTGTTCTTGCATGGAAATTCCCTGTGCAGAAAGCAAACTCTATGTAGACATGGTCTGACAAGGTTGGAGTGGAAGAACTGCACAGAGCCCTTTGGGATGAACTGGAACACTGACTGCACTGCAGACCTCCTTACCCAGCATCAGTGCCTGACCTCAGTAATGCTCTTTGTGCTGAATGATCACAAATCCTCACACTCCAGTAAAGAGAAGTAGAAAGCCTTCCCAGAGAAGTGCAGGATATTATAACAGCAAAGATGGGAATAACCATGGAATAAAATGTTCAACAAGCATGTATGAGTGTAATGGTCAGGTGACTTCAAACCTTTGGCCATATAGTATAGTAAAAAATATCAAAGTATGACTAGAAAGGGTATTCCCATACCACCACATATTCATCAAATTTACATTTTCTGGTCTTTTAAATTGGTTTTTCAGTGTCGGTAATTAGCTCTGTATGTATATCACACTTCTAATATTATTATAAATGCAGTGAAATGAAAGTAGTAATTGGATTGATGTGTAAAAAAAAATAATCAACTGTGAAAAATATGTATAATTATGAGTTATGCACTGAAGATGCAGTGGATGTCACTGAGTAGTCCCTAAGATGGAATACTACTTGGACGATTCAATTCAGCAACATCTACCAAACCTGATGCACATAATTGATTTTGTGTGTACTACTCTGAAACATTAAAAGAACCAAACTTTTTATGGGATGTTTTTGAATAATTTATTTTCGTATTTAAAATTTTTTTTACATATTTTAACCAGGTCAGGAGAATACACTCCATACACACTGAGCAGATCTAAGTGCTGTAAAGCTAAAGCTGCCCTTGTTAAACCCAATTTTGAGATTCAGTGTATATACTACACAGAAACATAAAGAAAAGCAAACTTAAACGAGATTTTTACAGTTTATTTTTCATATTTTTATCATTACAGAGGCAGAGCTAAGGGCTGTGTAGCTAATGCCATTTTTTAGATACTCATGAAATAGTTTTGGTATGTATTACATGGAAATGTAAGTAAACTGTGTTCTGTAATGGTGTGCTTTATACTCATACAACATTTTAGTATGTACTTTGGGAACACAAGAAATATAAAATAAAAATATATTTATATGGTGGCTACATGGTGGCACAGTGGTTAGGATGTCCACCTCACAGCAAGAAGGCCTGGGTTGATTCCCGGGCTCGGGTGTTTCTGTGTGGAGTTTGCATGTTCTCCCTCTGCTTGCATGAGTTTCCTCCGGGTACTCCAGTTCCCTCCCATAGTACAAAAACATGCACAGTAGGCTCAATGGCGGTTTTAAATTGCCCCTAGTTGTGAAAGTGCGTGTGATATGGTTGTGTGTGTGTGTGTGTGTTGGCCCTGCAATGGCCTGGTGAGCTGTTCAGGGTGTATCCCGCCTTTGGGGAGTCGGCTGAGGTGGGCGCCAACCTCCCCGCAACCCCTAATTACGATTAAGCGGCTTAGAAAATGAATAAATGAATGAATAATTCTATAACTTATTTTTCCATTTTATAGCACAGTTATGACAGTGCCCTTTCCCAAAAGACTGTGACATGACTTGAGCTACTTTCCTCTAATCTAAAAAATGACATACAGCAGTGTGCAGTGAAGATTATACACCACTTTTGTCTAAAAGGGCTCCCAATAAATAGAAGTAAAAAATTACTTCTCTATAATTTTTGGTGAAAATGTATTGAACAATGGTATTTGTAGTGGTGGCTATTTGTTAGTGGTTAAGGCGATTGGTTACTGATCTGAAGATCAGCGGTTTAGTCCCCACAATCACCACTGTTGGGCCCTTGAGCAAGGCCCTTAACCCTTAGTTGCTCAGTTGTATAAAAATGAGAATTGTAAGTTGATCTGGATAAGAACATCTGCCAAATGCTGTAAATGTAAATGTATTGTAGGCAGTGAGAACCAAAAAAATAATTCCGACAATTATTTTGAAGTAAAAGTATGGTTAATTAACAAAAACACTGAAAAATACCAATTTTTCAGAAAAATTAAAGATGTCGCAAATTTCATTTTTTTGACTTTTGCATAGCATGAATGAACTTCAAACCATATGGAATGATTTAGCGCATGAAGAATTAAAAAAATGTGAACACTATGCCTGAAAGGTTAAATGATGTAATCAGAGTAAAGGGAGGCCACAATAAATGTTGACTTTTTTTTCTCAAAAAAGAGACTGTTATTTTTGTTATTACTATATATTGTTGTTTGTTTACTTATTCTCATCAATATGATCCAGTATTACAAGAAATAAATACTTGAATAGTACTTGGTTTCTGATTTATCCTCATTTTGTTAAGTGTGTAATCATCACTGCATTACTGTATTTTTTTTATTTCTTCTTTTGCTAAACCATTTCATATGTATTTTTAGTGTTTTTGTTTATTAGCCTTACCTTTACCTTAATATACTTGTTGGAATTATTTTTTTTGGTTCTCATTGCCTACAATATTCATTGTTCAATATATTTTCACCCAAAAATTATAGATTATTTTTAATTCTTATAAGGTACCCTGTTAGACAAAAGTGCTGGTGTATCTTCACTGAACTCTACTGTATACATGCCCTTCATAAGGATTGCAATTCGCTGTGTGCTTATAGTCAGTCGAAAATCTTAAATATAATCTGCATTTGAGTCGAGTATTTAAAATCCAATACAGCATTTCCACAGTGCTTACCCACCAGATCTGCATTGGGGAATTCACAGCTGGGAAACGCAGTCCGTGCATTGATCTTATCTGCATGACAAATGTGCAGTGGAACTCATCATGACAGACCTCCAAACGCCGCATGATATAAAACTAAACGCGCACACATAAAGTGGGCCCTTTTTGGCTTCTAATTATTTGTCAACCTGCTATAGTTCATCATCGTCACACCATGGCCATTTTGTCTTAAACAGCAAGTCTAACTTTGGGTTGAATTTGAGTGTGTTGAATATTAATGGCACCCTCTGTTAAGATAAGATGTGATCCTTGGTGGGATCCAGGGACCTATTTATTTATTTATTTATTTATTTTTTATAAATAGGTGATAAGAAGACAACCATAGTGAAGACACATGACGAAAGAAAATGATTATGCGCAGAAATTTCCCCTTCATTGATAAGATGACTGACAGTGATCTCTAATGGCTTGGAAGGATTTATCTGTATTTTTAAAACAATCTCGGAATCAAAGTACCAACATCAAAAGAAAGAAGCGATGTTGTTTTTATAATACCATTATAAATGTCATTGTCGGCACATTTTCTACAGTAGATAACAGATAGAGATCTGTATCTGCAGCCTGAAACAATAGGGACTGAATGAGAACGAGAGAAGGGTGTTGTCGAGTGTATTCTGGCTCCTTCTGGAAGAAAAGTGAAACAGAGATTGTTAGTAATGAAGGGTGTATTAGATGTGACGTTCTTCAAATGGCACCGCTATTAGCGTCAGCTCACTGTTCTGGAAATATAACGTGGACAAGATATGAACATGAATCAAAGCTTATAACTTACAAATGTAAAATATTTATTATGCATAAACTATTATTATCATATATTGTCAGTTTTAGCAGTATCATTTTTCTTCCTTTCCCGGTTTTAATGAGACTAATTGCGCTTAAAAAGTGACTTATTCAGCATCATTATTCATTATTATTCCTGAATTTAAATTTTTTATATTTTTTTTATTTCCTTTCACAGTTCATTTTTGATTTCGACTAGGGAACTGATGTGTCTTACAGCGGGGAGTATTTTTAGATGTAATAGAGTTTGATCGTATTGTTTGCCCTGACAGAGAGGTGTATTAAAAACCATAGGAAACCAATGTGCAGCAATATGTACTACTGAGCTCATGCAGCCCCTTCTGTTCCTCTGCTATATTGAGGGCCTTTAAAAAATTGTCTCATGTTTAATTATAGATGCCTTAAACCTTGCCATTGAGCAGGCTCTTTGCCATTCAACTAATGCCAGTCAGTTTGATGGCTTTGACCTTTAATCCTGACATTATTCAGTACTGCACACAATCATCTGCCTACAATATTAAACCATAATAGCTCCAAACAGTACATAATGTAGGGCGTAAGATGGAGTCACAGTTGAGAAACCTAAGAGGCCTTGGCCGGGATTAATCTTGGTGACAGGTCATTTAAAATGTTCTCCGTGCAGCAGGCTGGAAATTACCGCTACAGACTGAAACAGTGCTTTCAAAAGTGCTGGCATTTGGTTGGGATGAAAGCCAGGCCGTTTCCCACCAGTTGAGAAATGCAGGGGATGTCTTCAGGATTTGAGAACTATGGATCCTTCGAGAGCCAAAAAGTGGTCCATTAATTGACTGTTGGTTCCGTTAAAAAAGTCTGTATGTGCAAGATGGGAAGGAAAGTGTGGTGGCTGGGGATAAGGCTTCACATAGCGAAATTTTTATATTTTAAAATTATAAAAAGTTCTGAAAACTTTTTCTTGAACTGTAACATGTTCCTGTTTTCAAAATCCGGTTCCCAACAAGAAAAGAAGAGGGAGAAAATTACATTATAGTCCAATTTCAGTAATGACATGCTGATAAATATCTAATACACTAAAGAATTTAATAAATATAATATAGAAATCATCATCACTCATTTGCCGCACTGCTTAAATCTACTAGGATCTCAGACTCTGGGCGCACACACACACACACACACACACACACACAAAACCATTCACACTTAGGTGCAATATGAAGCAGCCAATTAGACAAATATATATGTTTTCGGACTGTGGGAGCAAACCAGAGTGACTCGGAGGAGACCCAAGCCAGTGCGGGAAGAACATCCAAACTCCACACAAAAACGTTTGAGTCCTGCTGACTTCCTTGCTGTGAGGCAGACGCGCTAACCACTATGCCACGGTGCTGCTCTAACATTTTTCTTCTTCTTCTTCTTATTATTATTATTAAAATTAATACACAATTTAATATATAAAAACATTACCTATATTTTTTTTTGTTGAAATAATGTTGATATGATACAATAACAAAACAAACAAAGTCTTCTTTTGTTAACACAATTGTTAATCTTATCATGAAAATCATTAATGCTACGTTATCGAAGATTAGATGGAAAACAACTAATCACTTTGATCATCCACATCAGTCCCTGCGGCTGGATGAAATTTCATTCATTCATTCATTTTCTGAACCGCTTAATCCTAATTAGGGTCAGCAAACTCTGGGCAAACAGCCTATGCAGCCTACTCTTGACAAAAATCAGCAACGGTTCTTTAAATGCCTCTCACCACAGACAGTGAGAGACATGGCCAGCACTTGATAAGTCTTCATCATAGTCAGCTGCACTGGGGGGACAGCAGTGAGAACCCGTTGATAGTGGGGCTTGAACCCCCCGACTTTGGGATCAGTAATCCAGCACCCTACCACCGGGCCACTCTAGACTGATGTCTATTGCATGAGTGTTGAAATAATCACTGCTTAACTTTTTTTTTCCTCTGCTGGCTAAATTTCCCTTTAAAAAATTGGCATTCACACATTAAAACTGTTGACATCTTTACAGCTTTAGCAAGTCCATGTGTGCATTACGCATAATTTGACATCTGGTATTTATATACACATATCATTCAAGCTAGCAATTAAAATATTTTGGGCAGCATGAATATTATGATCACATTTGTTAAACTGTTGCTTTATAGGCAGATAGTACAGACAAGGCTAGAAAGTAGAAAAATGAAAAAACATTTCTATAACACGGCGGCACGGTGGCGTAGTGGTTACCACGACTTCATCACAGCAAAACGCAGGTTCGAGTCCTGGGCTCAGTTTGCATGATCTCCCTGTGCTTGTGTGGGTTTTCTCTGGGTCCTCTGGTTTCCTCCCACAGACAAAGGCATGCACACACTCACTAGTTTGCCAAACTGCTTAATCCTACCAGGGTTGAGGGGAGGCTGGAGTCTATCTCAACACTGAGCGAAGGCGGGGTGCACAGCGAGCTTTTCAGGGTGTACCCCGCCTTTGCCTAGAGTCGACTGAGATAGGCTCCAGCCTCCCTGCAACGGTACTAGGATAATTTGTTTTCGTGAGTAAAGTAAAAGATAGCCAGAAGATACCATGTTCAATTCCCGGGCATGGGGTGTTTCTCTGTGGAGTTTGCAAGTTCTCCCCGTGCTTGCGTGGGATTCCTCCTGGTACTCCAAATTCCTCCCACAGTCTAAAAAAACATGCACAGTAGGCTGATTGGCAGTTCCAAATTGCCCCTAGGTGTGAGAGTGAGTGTGAATGGTTGTATTTGTGTAGGCCCTGCAGTGGCCTGGCAAGCAGTTCAGGGTGCAGCTGAGATCTGTGATTAGGATTAATGAATGAATGAATGAATAAATGAATGAACGTTTTAAAAAGTTTAAGCCATGTTTTGTGGAAAAATTATCCGCCATAAATCATGCATTCATCTGCTAAACCACTTAATCCTGGCACCTATCTCACCCAACTGCGGGTGAAGGTGAGGTGCACCTTAAACAGATCATTAGTCCATCACAGGACCAACACACACAAACATTCACACTCATACCAATGGGTGATTTGGAACAGCCAGTTAGCCTAATGTGCATGTCTTTGGATTGTGGGAGGAAACTGGAGTACATGGAGGAAAGCCATGCAAGCACAGGGGACCATGCAGACCCTTGCTGAACCCAGTTCTCGGACCCAGGCCCTTCTTGCTGTGAGGCTACCATTAAGCCACTGTGTTGTCTTGGAAAAATCAGTAAATCAGCAAAATCATTGGAGAACTCATTTTATTTGGCAAAAAAGGTTCTGTGATAATATAAGGATTTATTAAATTTTTATTCCTGTGAGGGCAGTTATGCATGTTTCTTCTTTTTTTTAAGTCATTAATTTGGAAAGAAATAAGAAACTAAAATATATATTAGATGACTCAGGGCACTAAAGATGAAAAGCAAAATATTTCACAATTTGAATGTTTTTATATATAAAAAAAAGTATTTTTCTGGTTTTGAGAGCAGCAAGCCTGTGGTGGGATAAACATATGTAGAGATGGAAATATGGATGTACAGCGTAACAGCCTTGACAAGTCACGCTTGACTATATTCCCTAAAATATAGAGCTTCACTTTGCATGCTTTGCATGTGGGGGATTCGACTGGACCAAAACTGCAGTTCAACCACAGCGAATTCCAGTGGGTTTTTGAAGACCAGCACACAAATGTGAAATTAACTAGGTGTTATTTTGTGCACGGCGACAGCATCTCATCAAATCAAACAGAGGGCTTTAGCTTTTCCACAGAGAACACGGCAGGTTAACAAACAATAAACAAGACGTGTTTGGCAACATCAAACCGCCGGATTTGTTAGCGTGATGAATGCCGTAAGGCTTATGTATTTCCTTTAGATTCTTCGCAGGATGTTCGGGATTTTGTGTCATTCCACGGATTGTGTCTTTCCAGGTGGATCCAGTTGTGGAAAAATAAAAAGTAGTTTTTAAGTGGAGTTCATTCTGTACTTTACTTGTGATAAGCTCTTGTCTTGGAATTTTCGATCAGATGGCCGGACCTCGGGGTCTCTAAGCTCTTAAATTAGCTGTCAGACTTTCCTCATTGAGAGGAAGACAGTTTTACTGTCAGATGTACTCAGGGGTCAGTCTTCACTTAAGCCGCCTTTTTTTCACGCCCATTCAACCAGGGCTTTTTGTGTCCTTGGCCGAGTTTTCGCCTTTTTGCTTCCCTTATGAAGAGTTGTTCCTTTGCAGAAACATTCTGACACAACCTCTTGCTCTGCCACCCATGCTGAAGCTGATCACCCCAGTTCATCTTCAGCATGTTTCCTGTCCAGGACAACCATCTGATGTATTTTTTACAAAAAAGAAAAACAAAACAAACAAACAAACAAACAAAAACCGGATGGTCTTCTCTGACAGGAAGCATATTCCTCTCTTGTAATTTTAGAGTTAAAGAGACTGTGTGTGCGCGTGTGTGCTTGCGTGCGTGCGTGTGTGTGTGTGTATGAAACTGTAGCACTGATATGAAATGACTGAGGATAAGAGTGTGAAAGTTAGTGTGAATGAGAGGCACAGAGAGAAAAATAAACTAATAGAAAGCACTTAGTGGATGCCACTAGTAAAGCAGTGATGGATGCGCCTGTCTGATTTCATTGTAGCACAGGCACGGCATGTACGACAGCCAGGATGAATGAGCTCTTCACATCGAACAGGTATTATAACCGTATGATAGGCACATATTAGCATCCGTTTAATTTTTTTCCCCAATTTCTTTATTATCATTCCCTTTAATAAGTAGCAATGCAGGTTCAATATCTTTGGCATTTAATTCCAGTCACCTATTCAAATGTTTGCTCATATTCTCAGGAAGGTAAATTTCACAGCACTTGCAGAATCAAATGCTGTTTTATCAGCTGGAGCAGGTTGCCATATATACGGTCATGTGTGTCTTCCAGATGAAGCTGAGCAAAGGCTGACGTCTGAGGGTGCTGCTGTTGCATCACTGTTATGGATGGACTTTTAATGAAACAAATCAATAAAGCCAGTCCTCCCCTGTGATAAACTCTGCCTGGAAATGCTTCAGTCTCAGTGGTTTGAGCTGACTTCTGGGACTCCGAGGCCTTTGGAGAGATCCTGAAAATTGGCTCTACTAACATAATTTAAGCCCTATAACCCGTGTGCAGTGAAATCTCACTCAACATGTACGAAACAAATCAGCATAATCAATTTATACATAAAAGTAGGGCTGGGCGATATGACCCCTAAATTATATTGCAATGCTTACTGTAACTTGCACGATAACCATATTTAGCACAATATCTAAAGACAAAAGAACATGACCTCACATAGTTATGGTTTGTACCTATACCAGGGATGTCCAATCTTATCTGTAAAGGGCCTGTGTGGGTGCAGGTTTTCACTTCAACCAAGCAGTAGCCACACCTTCACAGGTTTCAATCACTGATTAAACAAAAGACACTAGATTGCACTTTAGTGTTTAAATTTAGTAGCCAAGTGACAGCCAACTTGGTGAGACCACCTTGCTTTAAGACTTCAAAATGGAGCCGCTGAAAGCCGACACAGCTCAAAAACCTGAAGATATCACTACTGATTGTCAGCATACCTCAAATTCTCTTAAGTTTACCAATAATTTCACTTAAAATAATATTAATAAATAAAAAGCTCTGCATAGCTGAAATTTGAAGAAAAAAAATGTTTAAAATGAAATTTTATGTACACCTTAGATGTAATTATTTCCATTTTAGCCATCTTTTCTGTATGTTATTTGAGTATAACTTTCAACAGTTAAGTGGTCTCATTAAGATGCCACCCATCTGTCTTCAGATTTTGCCACATACAAACAATAGGCTACATGATCCAATCATTTTCTGACATCAGTGGTTCACACAGGTGGAAGGTGTGGCTCCTGCTTGGTTGAAGTGAAAACCTGCACCCACACCGGCCCTTTGTGGATAAAATTAGACTCCCCTGACCTATACCATCAACAGGAAGCCAGAGGATTAACAACACAAACTGGCAAAATGTTGCTATAACTAAACTGCTATGCGCTGGACAAAAAGGTTTTGGCTTTATGGTGTTCAACATGTTACTTGATTAAGTTAATCGACACCAATCGATCTTCTACATCCATTTATTTATCACAAAGAGCAGGGTCAAAATTACTAAAATTTAGAGTCACCAAGGGCCGAACATCCATTTCAAAAACTACATGAAATGAAATCTGCATGGTTGCAGATGGGTCAGATGATTAAATTTAGGTATTTGTTCTCTTTTCCTTTCAGTTAGCTAGCTCGAATCCTTACTTTAGTCATGAATAACTAGCTGTTCATTTGAAATAGGTTGCTGCCAGAGGCAGCATGGTGGCACAGTGCTTAGCATGTCCACCTCACTGCAAGAAGGACTGGGCTCCATTCCGGGGCTCGGGCGTTTCTGGGTGGAGTTTGCATGTTCTCCCTGTGCTTGCGTGGGTTTCCTCTGGGTACCCTTCCACAGTCTGAAAACATGCACAGTAGACTAACTGGCAGTTCCGAATTGCCCCAAGTGTGAGTGTGGATGGTTGTGTGTGTGTTGGCCCTGTGATGGCCTAGGGAGTTGTCCAGGGTGTAACCTGCCTCACCCACAGTTGGCTGAGATGGGCTCCCATATCCCTGCGACCATAATTAGGATTAGGTGGCTTTGAAAATGAATGACTGAATGAAAGGTTGTTGCCACTTTGCGGTCGGATGATGAATTGGGCTTCATGTTAATGGTTGATGCAAAGAATGTATGAAAATCATATTCTTTAAAATCTGTTGCAGGCCACGTAAACTGAGTTGGCGGGCCAGATTTGGCCTGTTGGCCTTGAGTTTAGACTGCTTATCAGGGTCGTAGGGGAGCTGGAGTGAATCCCAGATGACTTAAGGCACAACATGGGATTTTTTTTTATTGTTATTATTATTTTTTAAATTTTGCTGTATGGTATTAATCCCACAAGGGAAATTAGTACCTCTGCTTTTAACCCATCTAAAGTGAGCACACACACACACACACACACACACACACACACACACACACACACAAACAGTGAGCCCACACACACACACTCTAAACAGTGGGCTTCCACACACCGGGAGAGCAGTTTGGGGTTAGGTGCCTTGCTCAAGGGCATTTCAGTCATGAAGGGGAAGGAAGGGAAGGTGCAGCTCATTCCCCCCCACCGTCACACATTTTTCCTGCTGGTTTGAGAATCGAACCAGCGACCGTCCGGTCCCAAAGCCGCTTCTCTAACCATTAGGCGACGGCTGCCTGCAAGGTGAATTAATTTCACCTCTGTTCAGGTCACCAGTGAGCTACTCTTCTACATGACATGATGAAATCAATAAACTAATAGCTGTTTCATGTTCAGTTAGCTCCCAAGACAAAGCTAACTATCTGTGTGTGTAGCATTATTCACCAAGACAACAATGTGTTTTAAATATATCCTCTGACACTTTCTTGTTTGAACGCTATGAGAGAAATATTTAAAACTTCATGCTGTTGATCAGTGTATACCACTGTACTGATTGTGTAGTCTATGATAAGTAAGTAAGTAGTGCTGCTTCAGCATTGCAATTGTTTTATATCATTGTTTCAACCACATACGTCTTTTTAATATCTTTATGCATAAACAACAATGTGAACATTAACATCAAATAACCGTTTTATTGTTTATTACTTCTGCCAGCAAGGTAATGTCTTACTCTCAGTTTGTGTGTCTGTTTGTTAGCAGGATTAGGTGAAAAAGGTATACGTAGACTTTCATAAAATTTCAACCCTTTCGAGTCAGGGCTTCGGACATGGACGACTCGATTAGATTTTGGATATAATTTGAAAGGGTTCTTTAACATTGTGAAATAGGATGATTTTTGTATGGTGGTTTGCTTTGCCAGGTTGAGGTTTGCGATCTCCACATGCTCCTGTTTGTTTGTTGGATTATATTTTTAAAAAATGCATGGATGATTGACGGTAAATTTGACTTGCATGCCCCGATAACTGGCATCAGTCATCACGTCACATCTTCTCAGACGTCTTTAATAATCTGAATAAAGGGACGATGTTGAAGTTTCCTTTAAACCTCAAAGGCACTTTCAGGCTTCCAGGCTTTTTAACCATATGATGCAATTCAGTGTGGATAAGTGACACTTCAGTCTAATTCATGCTCAGCTGAAATTCTAAAATTAGTAAAGATGAGTTGATGGTGCAACAAGGATTTTGGGTGCAAGCTGATTTTGCAGAGTACCACGAAACAAACCATTACTGAAGCAGTAGACAGGAACCGGCTGGAGGGCACCTGTCTCACTGAGGCACTGTGGATTTACAGCTGCTGCTCTGCTGGAGAGAGCCTGCCACCTCTTGTGATTAATTATTGCAAGCAGTAGCAAAAAAGAGAGCACTGCTTGCTAATGCCATGCACACAGCGCTTATTTTCAATTCCCACGTATTTAATTTTATGACATGTGTGATTGAATATTTATTTGCCATTTCCTTATCCTGGTTATGTCCTTGAGGACTTACTATCAAAGCCAATTAATACATCCTCAAAAGCCATTATGGGGCAGCAGTTAAAACACTGAATGTCTGAACCAGTATTAATATGAAATGCATCACAAACATTTCGCTGAGTGCAAAAGTTTGCAGAGACTTAGAGGACTATATCAGGAATAGCGTTTTGTTCGGGTAGGTGTCAAAGATGTTTCTTCATTACCAAGAGTGTTCAAAGAGTACTTGTTAAGACGTAAATACTGAACATGGAATCAGTTGGAATGTCTAATTTCCCCTTTTTATGTTTACTTTAATAAACTGTATTTTGTATCATCTGAGAAACTTTTAAATCCTTTCAGCAGTAGTGTTCACCCTACACCTCCCCTGCACGTCATGTTTTATATAGCTGTTCTAACTCCACCAGATTGCTTGGCAAATGTTCCCCATTCTTCTTGACTTATCCGTTATAACTCTGCCAGATGTCTTCTAGCCTTTGAAAATCAGGAGATTCAGAGCGAAGCTTCCTTTCTAAAATATTGTTCTGTTGATATTGCATTATGCATTCTTGTCTTGTTACAGAATGTAGCTCTGTTTCATGACTTTTATCCATCTGAATTTTTTTTAAATAAAATAAATAATAAAAAGTTAATGTAGGGGTTCTTTTCTGGGTCATTGTTTTCTTTAGATTTTTGTTAGTTTTTTCCTTCAAAATTAAATTAAAATAAAAAAATAATATTAATAGGAATAATATCAATATTAATAATAATAATAACCTTAATAATAATAATAATTATAACAATAATAATATTAATAATGATGATGATGATAATGATGATGATGATATTAATAATCAGTGTTGTAGTGGTTAGCACATTCACTTCACACCAAGAAGGTACTGGGTTTGAGCTCCATTCCCAATGATGACATTTCTGTGTGGAGTTTTGCATGTTCTCCCAGTACTTGCGAGGGTTACCTCCAGGTGCTGGGGTTGTCCTGAACCATGCACATTAGGGTAATTGGATGTTACAAACTAACCCTAGCTATGTGTGCAATTGGTCATGTGTCTGTATTGGCCATGCGATGGACTGGAAAGCTTTTCAGCGTGTACCCTGTCTTTTGCCGGAAGTCAGCTGGGATGGGTCCTAATAGCCTTGATTTTAAAGATAATTACCAGGTTATTTACCCAATAATGATACCCATCAATGTCTCTATCATGCAACCACCACCAGCCAGGGACAGAAGCACATACGTGCCCCTTCCATAACATGTGGTGCTGCTACACGAATCTTTATAAACTTCTTGTGGGGTGTGGCCTAACAGACTCATAGCAAAATTGCTATCTACCCCATTCAACACATGAGCTCACAGACGGCCACGATTGACTGGTGATCAGCCAATTAGCTTTTACGGATTCCATGCCACGGATAACTGTGGCATCAACCTGAATTCAAACTTTTGATATCCAGGTTGACAGTTTTGCACCTTGCTGATGTACCCCTCGGGAGCAATTACCAGGTTATATTTTAGCTTCAGTTTGTGTGTTTATTTGTTAGCAGGATGACACAAATATTTATTTGTAGATTTTCCTGAATTTTTACACAGAGGTGAGATTTGGGACAAGGAAGACTTGTAAAGTTTTGATGATGATCCAAATCAAATTGTCAATCCAGATGTGTGTGTGTGTGTGTATGTGTGTGTGTAATTCCTTCTTTGACCTGTTAAATATCCTTTTTCATTATCAGTGTTTTTTATTTCTATTAATGTGTGACTCCAGTGCCTGTAGCAGGTATTTAATTTATTTTAAGCTCCAATGATTGGACACAAACCACTACCAATGCTATCTTATTAGTAAGTCAATGTATTGCCTTATTCGAAATGAAGCATTTGTCATCATTTGGGCCTCTGATTCTCCCTTGTCTCGTTAGAGCCAAATGAACTGGTTGGAGGGAATGTCAGTAAGCATTTGACAGCTTCCTGTGAAGAGCACTTAAAAAGACAGGGCCCCATGCCAAGTACCTTCCCCTGGAGAGAGATCACTCTATGTTAGGCTTGTTTACTCTCCCTCTCAAACAACGTCAAGGGGAATTAGGGCAGGTCTTAAGTTAAACATCTGAATAAAAGTGTGCATCTTAAAGCAACACCAGCCATATTCACCATTAGGCTAATTAACATAGAGGAGCATTTACTACTGATATGTTAACGAGTACAATCATGATCACATGACCATTACATTAGACTTTCATTAGATTTTCCCTGAAGTCTGTCCCAGTTTCCATGCTCATCAGCTGGGTAATTGGTTGTTAATTAGCATAATTATAGTGAATATAATAGCTGATAAACACTAACCATTAGGTGTGTATGCTGTTGAGTACCCCCAGTACACAGTAAATAAAGTACACAGTCTATAACTGAATACTTTAACCTACTGGAATGTGTGTTTCCCTCTTGTCTTCTCCCCAGTGGCTCACTTGCTTGTAATTACTGTTATTTGTAGGCAGGTTTTCATATCTATTGACTGGAGCAATTCTTTTAGTCCTTTCAGTCCATGTTTGCCTTTGTACATCAACTTAAATCCAGCAATCTTGGAAATTTCAAGGTTAACACTAAACAGGTTTAAGTTAAGTGAAACCATTATCTGCTTCGGCTCAGAGCAGCTAAACATGTTAGAAGCAGAGCATTAAAACACCCTCAGCAAATTGCATTAATGACTTTTATCAACTCTCATACATAAAAATGTTTCCTTTTGTTTTTTTTTTTTACTCTACTCTCATACATGAACCACAGTGACATTCAGCTACCAGTGTCTAGTGACGCCAATGGGATTCATCCCTTGGTTTATCTTTGAGAAATTTGCTATACGTCAGCAAACCAACCTGCATTATATATCCGGATTGCATTATGGAACGATGTGTCCAGTGTCTGTTGCCTTTACTACTATGATGGATTACTCTTTAAGATGATATGGAACGTCACTGAAAAACGGTGAGTGAAAAAAATCAGGCTCTTGCTCCTTTTTTTCTTAAGAGCTGCCACTGTTGTCTTTCACATCGATTATTCATAGCATTACAAACATTACAACCACTGACAGGTGAAGTGAATAACATTGATAGTCTCATTATGTCAAAATTGACGTGTTGGTAGCATGAAAAATTATTAAGCATAAGGATCTGAGTAACTTTGAAAAGGACCACATTGTGATGGCTAACCTACTGGGTCTGTTCATCTTCAAGACAGCAGTCTTGTGGGGTAAGTACCTATCGAAGGTGGCTCCAGGAAGGGCAACCAGTGGACCAAGAGGGTCATGGAAGCCCAAGGCATATTGATGTGTGTTGCGATTGATGGTTATTACGTCTCGTCTGATACCACAAAAGAGCTACTTTAGCACAAACTGCTACAAAATGCTGGCTTTGATAGAAAGGTGTCAGAACGCACAGTGGATTGCAGGTTGCTAAGTAAAAGGTCTGCCTAGCTGCAGACCAGTTAAGTGGCGTTAATGCAATGGCTGACCGGTGCACATTGCTGCTGTTGAGCAGAAACCTCATGTCCAAAACCACAACTTCAAAGGCAAAATCATGCTGGAGTGGACTTACAAGTTTTTTGCCCGGCAAATGTGGATATATGTGTTTTATCCAACATTCATCAGAACTGCCCCGTTTCATACACTGCATTATTCATTAATTCATTCATTTGCTAAACTTCCTAATCCTACTAGGGTTGTGGATAGGCTGGAGCCTATCTCAGCTGACTTTGGCTGAAGGCAGGGTGCACCCTGAACAGCTTGCCAATCTATTGCAGGGCCAAATTGCACTCAACCATTCACACTCACACTTAAGGGGCAATTTAAAACAGCCAGTTAGCCTACCTGGAAGAAACCTTTGGAAGCTCGGGGAGGACATGCAAACTTCACACAGATATGCCCTTGCCGAACCCAGTATCTCAACAAATGACTTTGTTTTTAGAAATGGTGTCAAGTAAAACTCCTTTCAGGAATCTAAACTATTACACTGAGTTAAGTTGAAACCTTTTGTTCTTCAGTTTGCCCCTCTAGGGATTCCACTAAGGTTCTATCTAACGTCATGATAAATGGGTTTCTTTTCAGAGAGGATTCTAAATGAAACTCCTTTAGGAAATTGCACTGCAAAAAGGTCCAATCTAGACCCCAAATAGGTCTTTAGAACAGTCTCTCTAGAGAAACACGTAATCCTATTTGAGCAGTTAACTAAGTACAAGTGGTAAAAATATGGAGAAAGGGGTCGCACCACAAAGTGTGTGAGGTTAGCATCGAGTTATACTTGTAAACATATATATATATATATATATATATATATATATATATATATATATATATATATATATATATACAGTCAAGAAATTAGTGTGCTTTCAATTGGGCTAACTTACCTATATAGCTCAGGCAATTTTATTTGACATGTAATAATTTAATTAGCTAGCTAGTTATTTAGCAAGGAACTGAGATGTCAAGAAAAAACTTCACTATATAGTTAAACATTTGTGGACTCCTGTTAATCACACCTCCAAACTATTGCCATACATTTCGAAGCACACAATTGAATAGGAGGCCGTTGAAAGCTGTATGATTGCAGTTTCCCTTCACTGAAGCTAAGACGCCCAGCCCTGTGAGCTCCATGAAGGCATGGTTAGCCAAGCTTGGAGTAAAAGAACTCAAGTGTCTTGCACAAAACCCAGACCTCAACCACACTGAACATGAAATAGAATGCCAAATGCACCCCAGGCCTCCTTACCCAACGTCAGTACCTGAACTCACAAATGCTCTTGTGGCTCAATGATCACAAATCCCCACAGCCACACTCTAATATGTAGTAGAAATCCTTCCTAGAACAGTGGATGCTATTAACAGCAAAGGAGGGTTAAATGTGGGATGGGATATTCAGCAAGCATGCATGAGTGTAATGGTGGGGTGATCACAGACATTTGCCTGTATAGTGTTTTGATTTTGTTTAAATTCTACAAATTCTTAAATAACAAATCTGTATTGAACTCAGTTTTTTTTACCATTTGAATTTGTTAGTTGTCAGATTTTTAAAAATGTTTTATATTTTATTACCATTTGTTTACTAGGTGGCACGATAGTGTAGTAGTTAGCACGTCTGCCTTGCAGCAAGTAGGTCTTGAGTTCGAGGCCCAGGCTCAAGCGTTCCTGTGTAGAGTTTGCATGTTTTCCCTGGTCTTGTCTGGGTTTCTTCTGGGTACTCCAGTTTCCTTCCATAGTCCAAAGACATGCACATTAGGCTATTGCCCCTAGCAGTAAGTGTAAATGGTTGTGTGTGTTGGCCCTGTGAAGGTCTGGCAAGCTTTTCAGTTTGTACCCTGCCTTCTCCCAGTATCTGCCTGCGACCCTAGTAAGACCAAGCAGGTGAATGAATGAGCGAGTGGCATTTGTTTACTAGCAATGGGCCATCAGTGGCTAATGGGGTTAAAGTTTGAAGGTATGATTCATGTTCAATTTCTGTGGTTCAACAATGGCTTTGCAACACTGATAGTTAAAGCCCTTGAACCTTCTTTCATGCCTAATATTTAATGTATGATATATTTGTATGGCATGAGTGGTACATGCCTGGTACATGCCATTTGAGTTAGTAGGATTTCAAATTTGAAGGTATTTTCACATTAGCCAGTTAGCCCAATGTGTATATCTTTGGACTGTGAGAAGAAATTGGAGTACCTAGAGAAACCCACACAAGCATGAGGCAAATATACAAACTCCATACAGAAACAACTGAGCCCAGGTATCAAACCCAGGACATGACCACTAACATCACCGTGCCACCATTATTTTGACTGATCATATTCAGTTTCTCCGAGACAACACCGTCAGTATGATGCTGTTGGTTGTAACCCTTGAATACTTTTTCATGCTGAATATTGAATGCATTTCTGTACAGTATAAATCTGAAGACGTCAGAAGGATATGGTACATGCCTATAGCTTAAATGAGTTTAATAGACTGTGTTAGTAGTTGGCTCATTGCATCATGAAAGCAGTGCTGTTTTGCCTCTCTAAGAAGTCTTTGTTTTGGCTCTTTCAGGGCCATACACTCTTTTAGCCTCTTTTTATGGAGCACAGCATATCCTATTCCTCATTTAAAGGCTCTTGTTTCTAGCTATTTCAGGCTATAGTTCATTCTTACTAGTTTATGTTTGGCTTCGATGTATTCTGTTTTTGTCTGTTTCTTTCGGCTTCTTGGGATGTGTTTGGTATTTGTAGCATGTTGTAGAAAAGGGTATGAGCCGCCTGCTGCATGCATCCTTTTAATGTGTTTCACAGTTCCTCCAGGCAGGGATTCTGCCTTATGTGTACTGTGACCAATTGAACCATTGTTATGAGTACTAGCTTGTAATGCTTATATTGCCAGAAGCGGTAATCCAGGCAACAACATTTGCTTTTTAATAATAATTTTATGCTATTTGAAGGACTGGGGTTGATTTCAGGGTGTCTTCCCGCCTCGCGCCCTGTTTTTCAAGGATAAGGAGAGAAAATGGTTGCTGAAGATAAATGAATGAATGAATCAGTAACTGAATAAATGAATATTTTAATGTCATACTACCTAGATTTATTATTTTTGCTTTGCCTTCCTAATTTTCATAGGAGCTGAATGTTTTAGAGCAGAATCTAGGTTCACTGGGTGGGCGAATCTGTTTGCTTCCATAAATGTTTTCCTAGATCACGCGGAAATGTTATTCACCTTGCTGTGCTATGCATACACTTGGTCCGAGTGGTTCTGAAATATCTCAGCCGATATTCTGGTTCGAGATTCCTTCCTTCCTACTTTCCTTCTTTTCTTTTTCTTCAATATTATTTATAATTTTCTGTGAGTATCGTAATCAAAAGTAATAATGAAGACATTGACACTTTGGAATTGTGCAAAGACCAAAAAGTAGTAAACCACAACCAATTAAACACATTTGGCTTTTGAAATGAATTTACACAAGGGCATTAACGTCGCTAATAAAATCAGGAACACGTTTCAACCATAAGCCTTTCAAATCAAAATGTCTTGAGAACAGTAAAACTCTATCTGCTGCGTCCAAACATATGGCTGGTAGTGTACATTAACCATGCACTCATACAGTCATACACTTATCAGCTATTCCAATTGAAGGAATTTTTAAAGTTTAAAGAGATACCACTAACACTTTATACATTAAATAAAAATGCTGTATGATCATAGTTTCAATTCAACAATGTTTGAATTTCATTTAATAGTGAAATGTGCATTCAAATGTGTAGTTAATCATTGTGGTTACCACCTCCACCTTACAACAAGAAGGTCCTGGGTGCAAGCCTTGTGCCCGGAAAGGACGTTTCTGTACGGAGTTCTCTACATGTTTGTGTGAATTTCTTCCAGGTACTCTGATTTCCTCCCACAGTTCCAAGACATGTACATTAGGCTTATTGGATATTCTCGATTGTCCCTAGGCGTTAAAGGGGTTGTATCATAATTTTTACCCAGATTTAAATCTGTCATGTTCAAATTACTTGTCTAGTCAATTTCTGCAGTATACTATTCCACACTATCCTGTAAATTTTTATATTATATTGTCACTCTTTATATTTTGGCACATATTTCCTTACAGTTTATTTCCTCACTTTATATTTATCCGAACAGTGGAACCTCAGGTTTCAAACTCCCTTTTCAAACAAATTGGTTCACTAAAATTTCGGCGCCATAATTGCACTCAGTTGCAGCACAAATGCTCAGTTGTTGAGCAGTATATCTGGCAACAGCCGACTGCGCGTGTGTCAGTTCCGTCACACAGGGAAAATATGGAACAACGTTTAAGAATGAATTAAGTTTGAAAACCAAGGTTCTACTGCATTCGCCTAAATTCCTTTATAAACCTACTTTATTGCGCTTATATACAGTGATTGAGACAGGAGTCAGATTCCTTGTTTGTGTTCACAAACTCGTCCAATAAAGCTGATTCTAATATTTGATAAATAGCCTTTCAGCTTGCAAATCAAAAATCTTTTCAGCCCAACATAAAGAGGATGGAAATGGATTGCAACATGGATTGAAATCTTGTTGGGCTGAACAGTTTGTAAAGATTGAGATCACATTGCAAACCACTAACAGACCTAATGCATGAACCCAATTCATATCTAGTATCCTTTGTAAACCAATTTCTATCAATATAAATTATTATCTCTTGTTTGATAAGACCACCCATGATATTTAGGCTAGTTTTTTCAAATAAACACGACACCACCCATTTAAGCGGATTTCAAATCAAATTTTAACAGAATACATGAAGCACAGACACCACACTGATAGCAATCAATAATAACACCTCCAGATTGTAAAGCTTGTATTTTTATGTGCTAATGAGCCTGATTTATTTTTACCTATGTTCTAAAAACAAATTGCTGACACTCTCAGTGGGGCAATTATCTGTGCAGAAAATGTATGATTGCCTAAATCAAGACCAGCACACATTTTTCATTCAGTTAAAGGCTCCTGTACTTTTGAAACAAAGAAATTGTGAATAATGGACTTTGCTAACACTTGCTAGTGTGTGTGTGTGTGTGTGTGTGTGTGTGTGTGTGTGTGTGTGTGTGTGTGTGTGTGTGTGTGTGTACTTGTACTTGCTACATTTTGAATGCCAGAATGTATTCTTAACCAGCAGAGTTATTTGGGAAGTGAGGACATTTTGGCTGGTCCTTACTTTTTTAAAGGGCTATTTGAGGGTTAGGACTTTTAGGGTTCAGGTTAGAATAAGGCTTAGACCAGGGTTAGGGTAAAGGTTGCTGGGGTTAGACATTCAGTTAGATTCCTAAAGTTAGGAGGATAAGGGGTTAGTAAAAGCATTATGCCAGTGATGTCCCCACAAAGATAGAAGTGCAAGACTCTGTGTGTGTGTGTGTGTGTGTGTGTGTGTGTGTGTGTGTGTGTGTGTGTGTGTGTGTGTGTGTGTGTGTTGGATAAATATACCCAGATGTGGAAGTCCTGCAGCCCCTAAAGGAAATATACCCACTGGGTAAATTTCTTTTCAGTCTTCACAATGTATTTTTTCCCCCAGGCGATTAAATATTAAATTAAATACCAGAAATGGAATAAAATTGATTACATATTATTCTTGTGTTACCATTACAATTTTTTTTACCATTATGAACAATTTTTAGGGATTCTCTAAAGGCCAATTACTTCCTATCTGGTAAATGGGTATACTCCACCCACTCACCCACCCACATCACAATGTGCATTAAGGGAAGATACCATAATAACAATTATCTAGCTACATTAATGACCTTGGCTCAAACAGGGCTGCAGTGGATAAGAGAGAATATTATTTTACTTAGAAAAAGTTAAGGTATATTTTATTGTCTTTAGTGTATCAGAACCTGTTATCATTGATGGGTGGAAAAAAAAGTAATATACTGCTGTTATTTTTACTCACCTAGGGTTATCTGTAGCTTTTTTTCTCACCCTGTTAGCTTTTGCCGCAGGGTCTGTTGCTATTTGGTAGAGCTTTATGTTGAAGTGTTTTTATTTTTTTTTTTTGTATTTTAACATGTATTGCAGGGAGATGCTGTAGTATATCCTCCTGATGTTTTTGCAGAATGCAGTGTGCAGTAGAAAGGCTCTAAAACAATATGCACTGATATGATGATGATATTGGGTGTCTCGATGATACCCTGCTCAGAAGAATAGCATGTAGAACATGAAAAATGACATGTAAAGTGTTAAAAACTGTAATAAGGTGATTCTATGTGACTGTGATTACCAACATTAATTATAGTTAAAAAAAAAGTCCAGATCACTGTGCTTAGTGGTTAAGTATTATAACATATGGACTGATATTAGTCTAAGAGCATTTTATTATAGCTACAAGTACAGTATGAGTAAAAAAAGCCTTATATTGGAGAAATACTTGTATTGGTATACATTAGAGGTGTTTCAAATTAGACTGAAGCAGCTAGTTTAGAGAACACCTACAGTAACAAGACAGATGAGGATTTTTTAAAGTTTTATTTTACACTCTGGAGCCAGTAACAGAGGAATGCTCTCGGTGCCATATGTTTTAAAACATTTATAGATGTATTCGTTGATTCAGATGAATAGGCTGCAGCTGCTGCATGCTTACTTCCTATGCAAGAGTGCAAAGGCATAGCAGTCCTTTGCCATGCAATGCTTACACTTCAGCATAAATTTACTTGGGTCAAAGAGCAACATATGGTGCATGGTTGCTACAACAATCTATAGCCATAGCTTTAAAATTGGAAATGCGTTTATTTCAACAAAGGTTTTAGAAATGCATGACACATATCAAGGGTATGTACACATACACAGATTGGTCTCAGCAGACAACAGCAATCCTTTAAAACAAACTAGAGACAGACGATGCTGATATAAAGTGTGTGATGAGAGCAGCGCTTGATCCAGGGAGGTTTCTGAGACAAGGATAAGTCCATCGTCTCTCCCAGCATGGACACTTTCTGCAGCCATGTTTCCTAAAAAGTGACAAACTGTTTCTATTAGGAGCCTGTCTCTCCCGGAGCGTCCAATTCTTAAATAAAGGCCAGGGGTTGGAGGTGACACGAGAGCTGGCGCGGAAGAGTAGAGGCAGGGGGTCATATTTTATTTGGCTGCTAGTGGATCATGAGCAAGACAGGATGATAATGCCTGCCTTTCTGCCTCACACACCAGCCATTTATCCACCAATGGATTTTTCCATTAAGCAAGAGAAGAGGAACAAAAATCCCCATTAAGAATATAGAGCAATGGCAGCTCATTTACCAATGACATTTGTACAGAGCAAGATGCACCCTGGAAACCTCATTACAGTACAAGCTACAAAATATGTTCAAATTTGCTTTGAGGTGCTTTAATATGAGAGTTTGGTGAATCGTACTAGCTACTGTAGTTAAAGTTTATGAGCATATTTCAAAAGTAAACTTTGTTATTGTAAATGAATGGGCTCTCTAGATGATCCCTAAATACCAAATACCAAACAATATGAAATAAATCCATCGGCCCCAGACCTCAAATATTCAATCAGTAAATATATTTCCATCAGTCCATCCATCCATCCATCCATCAACCCATTTAGCGTTTATTTTTTCAACCATTTCTATATCTATCCATTCATCCATCTGCCTATCCATCCATTCATGCATCCATCAACCCATTTAGCATTTGATTTTTCAGTCATTCATCTATCTATTCATTCATCCATCTGTCCGTCCGTCCATCCATCCATCCATCCATTATTCCATCCATCTATCCATCCATTTACCCATTTAGGATTTGATTTTTCAGTCATTCCTCAATCCATCCATCTTTCTATCCTTTCATCCACCCATTCATCCATCCATTTACCCATGTTTAGCATTTGATTTTTCAGTCATTCCTCTATCTATCCATTCATCCATCTGCTCATCCATCCATCCATCTATCCATCAACCCATTCAGCATTTATTTCTTCATCCATTCCTATATCCATCCATTAATCCATTTTCACATCCATCCATCCATCCATCCATCCATCCATTCTTCCAGCCATCAAACCAATAACCACTCACACACACACACAACCATTCACATTGACACTTATATCCAGAGGCAGTTTGGACCAGCCAGTTAGCCTTATGTGCATATCTTTAGACTATAGGAGGAAGTAATCGTCCATCCATCCAGTTAAAGTTAATGAAGATTCAGTTTGTATTTTTACATGAGGCTGTACAGTTCATTTCTATGAAGGGTGAATAATAAGGTCTACAGCAGGTTCTATTAACTATGTTCTGTGTAAACAACATGAAAGACATAAAAGCCATGGGTTTTCTCTCAGTATTCCTGAAGCCTGGTTTAAACAGAACACAGTCATGAGTTGGGAGGCGGCCTGAATTTACATGGAAAATAGAGTGATACTTTTACATAAATGCTTTCAGTTGATTAACATGGTTATTATCTTGGAAAGGAACAACAAGGTTTTTTTTTCTTATTTTTTATTATATGAAACATGACATATATGACAGTCATCATAAGAAATGAAAGAAAGACATCATGAATATGTGAAGACTTATTTTATATTACACACACACACACACACACACACACACACACACACACATGTAGAAACTGTCCTTTCAGTGACCTTCACCAGTCAATTCAAGACAGACCACAGAAAGAGCAGGGTAAGTGGGTGAGAAAGTAATGGGGGCAGATTCAAAACAGAATGCTCCACCTCCAGGTACTATTCATTTATCCATCTTTTTTTTTCCTGATACAAAACAAACCCCAGACTTTGTTTGGCATGATTCTGCTATGCAATTTGTCAGACATCTGAATGAGTGTTTTCAGATGTTCTCTTGCAACCTTGAAAAAAACAGTTCATGTGCTTTAGTCCATTTGTATCATAATAAACCCTTTTAGGCGATGATTATAGCTTTAGTAATAATGAGAGTTGGCATTCTTAATTGTGTTCATCTAGACAGACTGACCAGGGAGTGCATCTAGAAAGTTGGCAGTCTGGCCTTCCTGGCTTTCCAGAAAGAACAGCTTGCCATTCGCATGTGGAATAGGTTATGTGGGAACCACAGGTAATGTCCTTCACACACTCCTTATCATGTGTTTACAGCAAAGGACAGAGATGTAGAAATTCTTCACAAACAAATTAAAGAAGAAGCATAAAAAGATTCAGATGAAGGAATGTGAAGCATGGAAATTATACTCAGTTACCGTGGCTTTACTTGGCTTTATTTGTGCAAAATTATACTGTTAGAGAACAAATGATCCTTTTAATACCACTATTAAAGTTCTTTCTCTAAATGGTTCATTAGATGGAATAATTTGAACAGACCACCTGTCCCGGGTTTTCAGGTGGTTGCCGCAGCTTTTTCTATCACAAGCCGCTTTCATAATAAGCAGTTGTAATATGTATAAGACCCAACCTATTAAAAAAACCACAACAACAACAACAACATTAATTAAGCTGACCTCAGGTGGTCAATATTATGTCTTCTAAATGAATGAATAAATAAATAAATGATACAGCCTTCAAGTATTTAATTATTGCAAAAATACATCAGAAAAACCAGCAACTGATTTTACATCATACTTATTAGATTCGTGGGGAGACTGGTGCCTACATCTTTATAAGTCTTCCATGCTGGAATATATATATATATATATGGAGACCATCGCAGGCAGGGTGTGTTGTGTTGCTGGATTCCAAGCCATGGTGAAAACAATAGAACAATAGAATTATCAAAGGATCTGTGGGAGATGAACTTAATAAAAGAGGAAAAGTATATCAAAGAATATCCAATTGAATTGAGAATGCCAATCAGCAGTGCTCAGACTCTAATTAAGAAGTAAAATTGAGGGATTCTGGTGAAATAAAGCCACGATCAGGTAGACAAACAAACAGCCACAACTGCTAGGAAAATTGTTTGGGATGCAAAGTAAAACTCACAAATAACTTCAGCTGACATACAGGACTCTGAAAAAAGTAGTGAGGCTCTTTTAAGGTGCACAATACGGAGGCACTTGAAGAAAAATGGGTTGCAATGTCGAGTTCGAGAAGAAAGCCTTTACTACACCAGTGCTACAAAGCAGCCCGCTTACAATACACCAAACAGCACAAAGACAAGCCTCAAAACTTCCTACAGTCAAATTCCTACAGTGAAACATGGAATAGGATCTCTAATGTTGGGTGGATGTGTTAGCTACAGCAGCACAGGAAACTTAG
This sequence comes from Neosilurus hyrtlii, assembly GCA_028564935.1. NCBI lineage: Eukaryota > Metazoa > Chordata > Actinopteri > Siluriformes > Plotosidae > Neosilurus > Neosilurus hyrtlii. The sequence continues at coordinate 4,847,873 of JAOUQZ010000010.1, read as the reverse complement.
TTCAAATCGATGGCAATATGAATGCAGCATGTTATCAGAAAATACTGGCGGAAATTTTGCACTCATTATCCCGGAACGTTACGTCATGATTTCTAAATGTTTCAACATGACAATGATCATTAACACAAGGGCAAATCAACCTGTCATTGGCTACAGCAGAACAAAGTGAGGGTTCTGAAGTGGCCATCTCAGTCTCCTGACCTCAACATCATTGGGAAACTTTGGGGTGATCTCAAACATGCTGACAGCCCACGAATTTAGAGGAACTGGAGGATTCTTGCCAAGAAGAATGGGCAGCTTTACCATCTGAGGAAATAAGTGCCTCATCCACAGCTACCACAAAAGACTTCAAGCTGTCATTGATGTTAAAGGGGCAAGACACTGAATAAAGAATATGTACACCTTTGATCAGGGTGATCTAGTTTCTGTTGACATTATGATTTAAAAAGAGCGAACACAATTGTTTGATAATAAATGGCGTCATGCAACAAATAACCATGAGTGAAAGAAAAGTTTTTGTATCATCATTCATATTCTCTGAAAAATGTCCAAAACATCATAAATGCTGCCAGGGTATGTAAACTTTTGAGTTGTGTGTGTGTGAGTGTGTGAGTGTGTGTGTGTGTGTGTGTGTGTGTGTGTGTGTGTGTGTGTGTGTGTGTGTGTGTGTGTGTGTGTGTG